>CAUYQU010018305.1:0-44794 GCA_963574635.1 Cheracebus regulus | reverse complement strand
CGGGACGGCCCCTCACCTCTGGCGGGGGGCGCGCGCTTGGCTTTGTCCAGGTTTCCGCGGCCCGGTACCACCCCCCCCCCCCCCCCCCCCCCGCTTAAGTCCCCAGGGACCACAGCTGCTAAGTAAGGCCATCAGCAGGCCTTGACCAGGCATATCCCCTTGCCCTGCCTCCACTCAGGTTGGCAAATTCACCCTCAGGACAAGACCTCAGCTCAGTGTGTGTAGGCAGGAGAGTGCCCTCACCCATCCCCAGCAGATCGTCCCATGTCAGAAGACCCTGCTGCTATTCCTCCCCACCCAGGTCACCACTGGAGAAGAACCGGTTAATCCAAAGGAAACACTGCTGGATCTGCCTGGCCAGCCTCTCAACTGGCTTCCTGCCTCCAACTTGACTGGCTTGCCTGGAAAGAGGCCCAATGAGCTGGGTGTGCCGACTCCTACCAGCCTGTGTCCATGCGGCCCTGCGGGGCCTGTCTCCCTTCCATCCCCATTGCCCCTGCTTCCCACCCCGCAAATATAGACCACACTGCTAAAAATAAAGCGTCTTTATTGGTACCTGTAAGCTCAGGTACAAGGTGTTCCCACAAGCACACAGGCAGGCAAGGCCTCCTGGGCAAGGGGGCAGGCCCAGAGCCTGCGTTTCTTGGCACAGACACAGAGAGAAATGGAATAAATTATAGTTCTGACACTCAGGGACAATGTAGAAATTATGATGCAAAATTAAACATTAGCAAACAAACAGTATAAAAGCCCTCAGGAGCCACCCCTCGCCAACTGGCCTCAGGGCATGGGCAGGTGGGCTAGGCTGAAGTGCAGTGCCCGGAAAGCCCTGAGATAATAGGCTGGGGCATGGTTCGCGCCCGAGGTAGGCCCCTTGCCCTCTCTGGACCTCCTATTTCCTCCTTCCCCCTCCTACAACCCCAGGCCTGGATAGAAGGCTGTGGCCTTTGGGGAGGGGGAAGATGGAACAGAGGGCAGGAAGTGGAGAGGGCAGGGTGGGGCAGAAGGGAGTTTTGGTCACAGCTGGTTGGCCCAGCCTCTCCCCCTGCCCAGATGATGTCCTTGGCCAGCCCCTGCCTGCAGAGCCATCCAGGAGCCAGGCAGCAGACATAGCTCATAGAGCTCAAATCCACACCTAGTCTACACTAAAGTCCAGGCAGGGCAGGGTGTAGGAGTACAAGGCAAAAGGGGCTCCTGAGGGCCTCTGCCCACCCCACCCCCGGCACTGCCCACCAGCCAGAGAGGAGCAACCAAAGCCTCCTCAATCTCCAAATAAGTTATGGAAATAAATTATAGTCTTCACAGTCCAGAGGATTTAGCCACCCAGGGGTCTAGGGCCGAGGGTGGCAGAAGCCACCTGGTTTCAGCCCTGTCTCACGGTCTTTGGGTTAAGGAACATCACACAAAGACCAAGCTCTAGGGAGCCACACTTTCTCCTCTTCCAGGTACACGTTATGGAGATGGAAGAGCAAGCTGTGGGTGTGGGGGGCGGGCAGCTCAAAGGGGTACCCCCCCCCATCCTCTCTTCAGCACAGAAAAGTTAAAACAAATAAATAAATCCAGAGAGTTGTATGAAAACCAGGAGTGTGCGCATGGCACCTGTGGGTGAGCCAGCCAGTGGGAGACTGTTACACTGAGACTCTGGGGAGCCCCACAATGACAAGAAAGCAGCAACAGGGCTTTGGGGCGGGAAAAGGCATCCTGGTCCTCACACCGGCACAGGCTCCATCAGAGATGCCGGGGCAGCGTCCTCAAACTGGCTGTCGATAAAGGGATCTAGGGCTTCGGCGGCTGGCTCAGAGAGGCCCATGAGGGACTCCAGGAAGCAAGTGCTGGCATCCCCAGGTGGATAGGGGCCAGGCAGGGGGAAATGAAGTGCCTCAATGTTGTCCAGGCCGCCAGACACCTTCTGTGATGTGTAGTGAGGCCCCAGACTATAATCTGGCAGAGCCTGGAGTAACTCAAAGGAGTCACAGGAAGACAAGCTGAGATCCACTGAGCTGCTCTGGCCAGCGTCCATGCCGGGTGGTACTGAGGTGCCAGGAAGGCTGCCTTCTCTTGACCCTTCAAGGCCACCATTTAGCAAGCAGCTGGCATCCAGGTTGGCATTTTCATCCAGGATGCCTGATGAGAAGCTACAACCAGAATAGCTGTGGGTCCAGCTGGCCAGGCCACCAGGGTCACTAGTACCAAAGATGTCAGCTGGATGGAAGCAGCTGAGGTTGTCCAGGTTCCCCACACTGCCTTCCTCCTCCTCTTCCTCCTCCTCCCCTCCGAGGTCAGAGTCACTGAAACTCAGGATCCGTGCCAGGCTGCCATCATCCACGCCAGGCTGGAAGCCGGAGCCAGGCAGGCCTGGGTGGGTGGGGCAGTCAGGGACCTCACTAGCGCCGGATGCTGAGGACGATGCTGTAGAGGAATCAGTCATGTCACTGCTGCAGCTGTTGTCTCCCAGCTCGTTGTTCATTGTGGGCTTGGCCAGTGGGAAAGTGGGGACCAGGGCCTGCTCACCAGGACTGGGTGAGCTGCCCTGAGCAGGGGCCTCCAGCTCCCTAAAGCTCTCAGCCTCCTGCTCCAACTGCAGGCGGGTGAGTGTGTGGATGAAATGGGTCTGAACTCTAGCCTGATTAAACTCCACACGGCCCATGGGGTTCTCACAGCCCTCCTTGCAGCAGCCACAGGGGAACGCTGTGTGGTCCATCTGCAGAGAAAGTAAAGGTACAAGTGAGAATTCTGTGGAGTGCAAACAAGTCCCCCGGCTCAGGTTCCCCATCGCAGCCCGGTCCGGCCACCATACCTGGCACTTGATGCCTGCCAAGCTGCAGCTGCAGGTCTCAGGGTCGCAAACCCGATCACAGTGACAGCCACAATCCTCCCGGGACTGGCGCAGTGCCTGCAGCTCCCGCTTCTCTTCCCGATCGATCCTTCGCACGCCTGAAGCCCTCAGCAAAGCCTGCCGTCGCCGGGCTGGGTAGGGCTGTAGGAAGCTCACTTCTTCCAGCCGGCCACCTGCCACAGCAACCGCCAAGTCCTCCTCCACAGAGGTGTCATCAATGGCATCTGCCGCAGGCGGCGGCCCTGCCTCTGCTCTGGGTACCCCAGCGGCCGAAAGCTGCATCCACAGGAGAGAGGGATGTGAGAGGCACAGACACGGCGTGGGCCTCACCCTACTGTCACTAGACAAGCCCGCCCCAGGTGCTTCCCCTCCCACTGCTAGTGCTTAATCTGTGATGGGCACTGTGTGTATGACAGTGCACAGGACAGCCAAGAATACTGTCCTCCGGGCATCTGAAAAGAGATACCCAACTCATGGCATTCCCTAGATCACGAACAGACTCCCTTCCCTAACTAGTCAGATACGCACCCCCCAATCCATATCAACTCCACATCCCCTCTCCAAAAAGTTCAGATTCAGGCATCATGCCCCCAGCCCCTGCGGCAAACAGACACAACGAGCCTGTGTGTGCCTCCTCTGCAGACAACCCAGGCGCCAGACACCAATCGAACCACTCACTCGGCCCAAGGGCCTGTTTCCCCATAGACATAACGAGCAAGTCAGCGCCCACCCCTGGTACGCCCCCCTCAAGGTGAGGACTCCAGGTGCTGCTCGGGCCACGGGCCGCAGAGGGCCCTCTACCTTCCACTGTTGCAGCTCCAGCTTCTCCTCCTTCAAGCGCTGGCGGAGCTTCTCGCGCCGTGCTCGGGCTTGCTCCTGCGCAAACTCAGCCAAAGAGAAGCGGCGGCAGGCACTGTGGCGAGGGGCCATGCCCAGGGTACAGCCACCACGGCTGGGCACACTGGTGAAGCCCTGGCAACGGGGGAAGTAGAAGACGGTGATCCCATCAAAGGCTACGCGGCCTGGGCGCTCCCGGCGAGCCCGCTTCAGGATAGACAGGGCTGCAAAGCAGGCAAGGACGGGCTGGGGATTAGTTTTTGCTGAGGCACAACATACCTCCAGGAAGATCATGCCAGACCGCCCTCCCGCCTCCTGCCTCCCACCGCCCGTCTCCACCCGCCTCCAGGGCCACACCATGTCAGCACTGGCTTATTGTTATTTACCAGGCCAAGTGACCCTATTCATAAGGTTACACATGTTTCCTGTGCTTGTTAGCCATGTGTAGGTCCTATGTACAGTTTTCTATTGTTTTTTCTGGATTTGTAGAATTTCTGTATTTTGCAACAGGTGTAAAAAGTCTTTCCCTATTCAAGTTAGTGTTTACTGATTAGTAAACCATGTACTGCTATTTTCACATTGAACCATAACAAATTACCAGATAATGGTCAAATATTGGAAATTCCTTATATTTCAACTTACTATATTAATTTTGTACCCAGCTACCAGAGGGAAAGAATTCCCTTCTAAAAGGTTTTCTGTTTGTACTGTTAGATTCTAGGTGCTAAAAATTATATTCTTTTTATGTGTAACACACAGATATACATACACTACATAAAAAGGTAAACAGCACATCTACTGTATTAAAATTGTATGGGGGTGGGGAATGAGGAGAAAGTGTCTAAATAGACTTCCTCTAGGGAGCAATCATGAAAAATAAAATCCAGAAACACTGCTCTAGGGCTATCTGTGTCAGTCTGGAATCACAATTATACGAGCTTGAAAATAACCAGGAAAAACCCCTTTTCACTTTGTTCAGGCAAAATCGGACAGCATTTTGACAGGAGAGGGACCAGCTTGACAGGCCTCCGTGGCCCAGAAGCATGGGGTGGGGAACTCCAGCAGTTCCCTTTGTAGGAGGGTAGGGTGCTCATTGGAGAAACGAAACTGGAACAGAAGGGAGGGGCCGGAGCAGGAAGGCGCCGAGGGCACTCTGCGAGCTACATCCTGGATGTCATTACTCCCAAGGTCAAAGGTGAATTAGCTGGGCTCAGATGCCACTGGACAGTGGGCACTGAGTGACCACTATATCATAGCTCATGAGAGCTACCGACAGAGGCCTGCAGAGGCCAAAGGCATTTTGTCAGGGACCTCTAAATTTTTTCTTTCAGGAAGGAAGGCAGGTGAGGGAGTTCCAGGGGGAAGGAGGACTCACGGGTGCAACTTCTGGGGCCACAGAAGTCATGGTCAGGCAGGGGCATGTGATCCCAGGGACCTTCCTCCTCTGAGTCCCAGGCACGGGAGACAGAAGAGCTTGGAGAGCAGGAGCGAGACTGGCACCCGGAGGAAGAGGAGGAGGAGGAGACCGAGGAGTTGTCCTCATCCAGCTGGTCAAATTTCCTCTTCAACAGCCCAGTCATGGTGGTGCACGGGGTGCTCTGAGGCCGGGGACAGACAGCCTGGAATGGGAATGAGAAGGCTCTAAGTGGCAGGCAGGCAGCAGCAGGTGGGCTCCCAGCCAGGATCCTCATCCCTCCCACTTACCCTCGAAGGCATCCCAGACCTTGGCCTCTGCCCTCCAGCCCTCTCTGTGGAGTTGTGTGTGTGGTGGGGGACACAGTCTCCAAAACACAGAACCTCCCTCCCTCCAAACTAATGTGCAAATCCATGACCTGGCGTTTCAAACTCCCACCCCTGCCCAAAGCCTTCCCAGGCACCAAGCACCTTCCCCACCACCTCCTACAGCGCACGCGCGCGCGCGCACACACACACACACACGCATCTACACTAGCAGAGGCAGGAGGCAGACAGATCAGCAGATGGACTGGCAGACCTCAGCGTTGGCCTCACTCATTCCCCAACAGGAATCCTGGGGGCTGACTCACAGGCTGGGTGATTCACACAGCTCGCATCTGTGTGCCTGTGTGTGTGTGTGTGTGTGTGTGTGTGTGTGTGTGTGTGTGTGTGTGTGTGTGTGTGTGTCCCACAGCCCCACAGCCCGCACAGCCCGCACAGCACTGGTATGCTGGCTCTGCTTCCTCCTCCTCCTCTAGCACACCCACACAGACATGTCACCCTGCACACAGGCAGGGCTGCGGGCCCTTGCTCCAGGCTAGCCGGGCACTCTGGGGAACAGGCTGGCTTTGACGCTGGCCTCCATTCCTAGATGGAGTACATTTCTGAGCCCCTCCCCTCTTGGTGTGGGAGCTTCTCAGACTTTCCCTTAGAAACCCCCGCTCCCCTGTCAAGAAGTCTCCTGACTCCAGGCTTGTGTGACCACAGCCACTCAGGCTGTCTCTTTAACATCTCATTCAATCCTCGTGTCCAAAGTCTCTCCTGTCTGTGGCTTCGTGACATGGAGCACCCCGCGACACAACATTGTCTCCCGTGTGAGGGTCTCGGCCCTCAGCAGAAGTAGAACCACAGACTTCCACAGCCAGCTGGCCTCATCCAAGTAGAAAAGACTTGGGGTTCCTTCCCTGGAATGCTTCAACAAATAATGGCCCTTCCCAAGGCTTGGCAAACCCCAGAGGACTCAATCCCAAAGGCTGAGTACAGCTACCTTGTCTCTGCTGCTCCAGCTGTGCCTCTGGGGAGGTCAGCAGGGGGGAAGGGGAAAGGAAGCTGAAGCTAAGGGCGAGTCCCCGGTGCTGGGGAACCCTTCCCCCCCTGCCATCACAGGAAATGAGAGAGAACAGGAAAAACCAACCAGAAGGCTGCCTGGGCCTCCTCTACTCAGGTGTCCTTTCCAAACACTCCTTCCCCCTCTTCCCAGCTACCTTCGAAAGTCCCCTAATCCTGCAGGGTTTGCTGTCACCTTTACTAACTTGATGTTTACCCCAGAGACAGCCTCCCCTGGGCAGGCCTGAGAGAAGCAAGAAAATCTCCCTTCCTGGCCAATCCCCGACCCTGGGCCTGGGGGAAGAAGACTCACAGATGTTTCCGGGGGCTTCTCTGTGGGTAGTTTCTCAGGCTTGGCACCCCCCTCCAAGGGTCAAACCACAAACAAAAACAACCCAGCTCCCAGCTGACCCGCAGGCTCTCCCAGGAGGTGAGGGATTCATGTCCCAGAGTCAGGCATACACACACGTACATACATGCACAGACCACACGGAAACACACATATGGACAAGCAACACCCACACATCCTGTCCCCATCGCATCCTGCCAAGAGACCCCATCCTTTCCCAAGTTCCAGATGCCATCTACAGGGTCCTGAATGCCTCCTTCACACATATCCAGCCTGAGACCCCCAGGACCAGCCTGAGACCCCCAGGACCCACTGCCCACTTGGTATCTCCACCCAGCTGTCCCCTAGAAACACACAGTTCTGCAGGCCCCAAATCGAACCCCTTGTCTCTGTTCCCCACCCCCCATGCCATCTGTTCCTCTTCCTGTGTTCCCTATCTTAGTAACAGCCCCGCCACCCACCCAGTCACTCAAGCCAGAAACCTGCAGTCATCCTCAACTCCTTCCTCTATCTCCCTCCGTCTACATCCAGGCACTCGTGCCTGGGAGTTCACACAAATCCATTTAATCCACACAAAGCCAGGAACAGATCCAATAGGTATGGTGGAGGCCACCTGGCATAGTGTTAAGAACCTCAGCTCTAGAACCAGACTGCCTGCGTTTGAACCCTGGCTCCACTATTAATTGGCTGGGTAATCCTGGGCAGGTTCCTTAACCTCTCTGTGCCTCCAATTCTTTGTCTTAAGACCTCACAGGGTTGAGAGGTTTAGAGGAATCAATACATGTCACGTGTTCTTAGATTAGTGATAAGTGCTCTGTGAATGTGTTATTCCACACTGTAAAAAAAAAAAAAAAAAACAACTGTGCTCCAGCTCCTGGATGTACACGACACAGATGATCTCACAGACATCATGCCGAGTGAAAGAAGCCAGACACGAAATACGTGCAAACGTTCACTAATCCATGATGATTTAAATCAGAGCAGTGGTTCCCCAGGGGAGGGAAGGGGACACCCTGGAGAGAGTCATGATGGAAATTTTCTGAGGTCGAGGGTAAGAGGGACTGGGGGACCTGTAAAAGTTCCATGTTGATCTGCATGGTGGTTACATGGATGTCTAAAATTGCAAAACTTCATCTTATATACACAGATTTATATACTTTATGTATTTTATTTAGGTTACTGTCAATCTAAAAAGTTTACTAACCTTAACCTGTCTCTGTCCCCATAGCTGCTACCCCATGTCCCTCGGCCCCTGCCCTCTTTCCCCGGCCGTTCTCGATCCTGCAGCCAGAATGACCTTCTTAAACCACACATGTACCTGCCACTCCCATGCCTAGAACCACTCTAGAGCTCCCTTTGGGGAAGCCTGACCTTAGGATCAAGTCCAGCATTCAAGAAGCTGAAGCTGACCTGGCCACGGCTTCCCTCCCTCGACCCTGCTCTCTACACTCGAGTTGAACCTGCAGTTCCCCTGATGGCCACTCACCTCCCGCCTCTGCACAAGCTAGAACAACACAGCCTCACTCCCTTTCAGAAAGTCATCTCTCAAGGAGCCTCCCGAATCCCCCACTCCTTCCCCCTGCATCTCTGTGCTCCTGCTGTGGACTGAGTATCTGTATCCTACCAAAATTCTCATGTGGAGACTGAATCCCCAGTGTCATGGCATTTGGAGGTGGGGCCTTTGGGAGGTAATCAAAGGCCCCACCTCCAAATAAAATAAGGTGTCATGAATAACACCTTATTAGCGCCATTATAACAAGTGACACAAAAGAGATGGTCTCCCTCTCTAACATGTGAGCTCAGACCCGGCAGGAAGGTATCCATCTGCAAGCCAAGAACAGGGCCCTCATCAGGCTGAATGGAGCCTTGATCTTGAACTTCACAACCTCCCAAGGTGTGAAAAGCTTTTGTGTAAGCCACCCACCCAGTCTACGGACTTTCTATTATAGCAGCTTCCAAAAGCGCTGGTGTTTCCCCATCACAGACCTTATCTGACCAGACTGCAAGGGTCTCACTGCCCATCTGCCTCACGCTGAGGGCATCTCTGGCTGCCACTGTGCCCATGCCCAGGACACAGTCTGGCATAGAGAGGGCACCTGATAATATCAGAGGTAGGCAGACCAGCCCTGCATATTGGGTATGGACCCGATTGCACAGGCAATCGTACGCACATGAGGTTGCTGAGGGCGAGTGGTCAGTGTGACCTTCTCCTGCTCCTGTCATGGTTAATTTAAAGCGGGGAGGTGGTGAGTCACATGTCTATCTCCCAGCTGTGCCAGAGGGTGCAAGCAAGAATGGTGCTCAAAAGGGGTGGCTCTGAGGGCAGGAGAGGGACGCTCTGGCTGCAGGCAGGTGCCCACGTAGGCAATCCCAGGAGGCTCCCTGTTCCCCAAGAGGAGACAGATGGAGAGATGTCAGGAAAGCAGGCTCTGCCACACACTGCGGCTCTGCCTCAGGGATGTCCACAGAAAGAGAACTTAAGGTGAGGAGTGATGACCTCCAATTTTACAGGCAGGAGCACAGGCAGGGAGGCTCCGGTCATGCTGCAGGTTCTAATGATGCACAATGTCTTGCAAATCTGTAGAGCTGGAATGAAATGAGGAACTTCCTCCTCCCTGATTGTCCTCTGGAGAGAGAGAAGGGAAGAAGTGCCCCTGCTTCTCGTGTTCCTCTGTCCCACTTGGGAATCCAGAGGCAGGAGATGAGACTAAAAGACTGAGCCAGAGACACGGGAGAGGCCAAGTCAGAAGGGGGAATGAAAGATAGTGAGAATCTAAGAAAAGTGTCAGACAGTGAGTCAGAGGGTAGGGGAGGGGCCCTCAGTAGCTACCCAGGAATCGAGATCCTGACCGTGGCGCTGTTCCCAGGCTGAGCACGGCCCCTCCTAGGGTCCCAAAGGAAGGAAAAGCAGCTCCCGGGAGCTGGCTCAGACAGAAATACCACACCGCGGAGGAACCCCAGAGACAGGCCCTGAATCAAAGAGAGTCAGGCTTCTTCTGGGATCTCAGCCCTGAGAATCGGGCAGCCCTCCTGCCACCACACTCAGGCGCTGACAACCCCCTACTTTACTGGCCACAATTATCTAAACGCTCAGGTCACACCATTCGAATCCAGGAAAGGCCACATCACCCCTGGGCACCAAGCAACCAAGGGCTGTTTTCGAGAGGTGGGGGCAGGGCTCGGAAAAGTCACAGCAAGTCCTCTGTCCACCTCCGGCAGTCCCACCAGTGCCCCAGGCCTCAGCCCAAGCCAGTCTTAGGGAGGGGGCACCTTTAGCAGCCTCCATCCCCCTTCAGGAATCTGAAGAATGTGTCCTTTAACCTCAGAGCCCCAGGCCTTCGCCAGTCCCCCCAAAACGCTTGGGGTCACATGACCCCTGGCCCTCAGGAACAACTTCCTGGGAGAAGGGGAGGGCACCTCCTAGCACCTTTAGCCCCCACTGAAAAACCAGCCTGGGTGGCCCAGAGAGGGCAGACAGAAAGCCTTGGCACCTCCTCCCCCAAGCATCCTTCTGAAGGAGAGCTCCGGGAGGGACAGTTCCTCAGCTCTGGCCTTCAGGACCTGGCACGGGAAAGGTGCCACATGTTTGCTGGCTACATGAGGCACTTGTTCCTGCAGAAGGGGAATTGCACCTGACAATGACTGCTTCCTCCACCTAAGTAGGGCTTCTTCCCTCTCTCATTCATTAATTCAACAAATACGCACTAAGCTCAAATACATGCCACGGACGGTGGCAGGAACTCGCGCATGCAAGGAGTGAAAACACGCTGCTGCCTTCTTGAAGCTCTGAATTGAGCGGGGAGGACAAACAGAGTAGGGTGCTGGGATGGAGGGTCTGAAGGGTGAGACAGGGTACAGCTGGGGTGAAGGTAGGTCTCTCCGAGGAGGGGCTGTAGGGAGAGCTCCAGACAGCGGCTCCGCGTGGGTAAGGAACTTGAGCAGACTGGTGATCGGAGGAGGGGCGGCCTCGAGGGGGCTGAGACCGGGCTCCAGGGCAGGCTTTAGCCCGAGGGCACGTCAAGCCACAGACGGCTGAAGTAGGGAGTGACAATGCCAGCTTTGCATTTTAAAAACGTGGCTCGGCACCGGGAGTGGAGGGGGTGTGACGGCTGGAGGCTCAGCCAGAGCCAGGTGAGATGACAGGTCAAGGGCATAGGAGAAAGGCAGATACGGGGGTGTGGAGCTGGAAGAGGGCAGGGCTGTCAGGCATGCGGGGAGGTGATGAGTTACTCTCCAAAAGGCTTGAGACTTCTGGGAGGAAGTGCTGGGTGGGCAGCAGGAGGCGGGGAGGGACCCTCTGGTGTCAGGAGTGTGGGCTCCGGCTGTGTGTGATTGTGCCGGGCGAGGGAGTGACTAAGTGTGTGACTGTGGCTGTGGTGTGGGCATCTCCACAGTGTGTGCCTGTGAATGGGCCCCAGGGAGGAGAAACTGAGGAAGGGGAAGAAGTACGTGCCGCGGAAGGAGAAGTGCGTGGGAGAGAGTCTACGTGTGCCCGCGGGTGGCCGGTGTAGCTGCGCCCGTGACTCACAGCGGTGGCCTCCGAGAGTGACGGCGACTGACAAACAGGTGAGCCTACCACACAATCCCTCCCCCATCCCCTCTCCTCCTCCCGGGGTCCATGACTCACCCGCCTCCCTCCCGCTCATCCCTCCACCTTCTCCCCGACCCCCGCCGGCCGGGGGCGCCCGGCACAAGCGGCAGCTCCCGCCGCGTCCCCGAGGGGGGAGCCCGAGGAGGAAGGCGACAAATGTCACCTGCTCCAGCCACGCGAGGAACTTCTGAAAAGTTCTCAGGCAACTGGGTCAAAAGGAAACTGGCCCGCGGGCGCACGCCCCCGTCGCCTCGCCGCTCCCGCGCACGCCCGGCTCTGCCCCCACTCGCGAGCTCGGGGCGCCGCGACTTCTCTCGGGGTGACGGCGGCAGCGGGGGAGGGGAGCACGAACCCGCGACTCCCCCTGCCCTGGCCCCCGCCCCCGACTCCGGCCGCCGCGCGCAGTCAGGGCCGGGCCGGGCCGCGCCCGCCCAGGGTGCCGGGGAGCGAACCGCAGGGGCCGGGGCGGCGGCGCCGCTCGCGCTGAACGCCCCCTCCCCAGAGTCCCGGCCGGCCGGGCCCGAGGCTCTCGGCGCTCACCTGCGATCCGGACGCTCGCGGAGGACACCGGCGCCACCTGCGCCCCGGCCGGGGACGCCCCCCGCGCCGCGACTCTGTGCGCTTGGCCCGGCGGCCGGCGGTCCCGCAGCCCCTCGCGACGCGCGTCCGGCAGCGGCGGCGGCGGCGGCGGGAGACTGGAGACTGGCTGCGCCCGGCCCCGCCCGCCGCTCCGCCCTCCTCGTCAGTGGAAAACTCCGGGGCTCAGGCGCTGACGCACGCCGGGCCTCCAGCCAGGCCGCCCGCAGCCCCGCCCCGGAGGCGCCGCCTCCTCCCCCGCCCGGAGCGCGGAGCCCGGAGCCGGAGCCGGAGCCTGGAGCCTGGCTTAGCGGCCTGGGCCTCCCTGCGGACTCTGACCCCGCGACTGCGCCTCCGCCGCGCCCGCCCCGTCCGGCTTCCAGCCTGGTCCCTACAGGCGCGGGCGACTCCCGCCGGCAGAGATCCCCACCTCGCCCCACCGCCCCAGTTTACAGATGGGTAGACTGAGGCCCGGAGCACCCCGTAACTCCGCGAGGCCACCGGGCTAGACAGTGGTAGAGCCGACGTCTCCCGGACGTCTCCACCCCGCCCCTCTAGAGGCAGTTTATTATATTCCAATCTAAACGTTCCCTCCTCCGCCCCCACCCCACCACCCACCCCTAGATCCGCTGGAAAAGTAAACTGTGGCTGGAGAGGAATCTGGGGTGTGTGGGGAGCGGGGAGGCGGGGAGCAGGAAGGATGGATGTCATCAGCAGGCCTGAACGTCACCTCTGCCCACGGGCCAAGAGACCCTTCCCTGCAGAAGTTCCGAACTAGGGGTTCTTGGAAGCAGCTTCCCTACTCCCACCTCACTCTTCCCTTGAAAAAATGAAAAGGCTGGTTTCTTCCGGGCCAGCCCTTGGCCACTTAAAATGGCCCACTGCCTTCTCTGCTCCCGCCAAGGCCTTTCCTGACTCGGGGCCAACCCTCCCTGTACGGCCTGCCCCGGCGGCCAAGTCCGGGCCCAGGAGCCCACCCTCGGCCCCACTTCCCAACTGCAGGGCCGCGTCTACCCGTCCCTTCGAGCGTTTCCACCCTCACACTTTCGCTGCAGCTGGTCTTCTCAACTGGAATGCTCTCCTGCCCTCTCTCTGCTTACCAGAATCCCAACGCCTTTAAGGGCTCAGCTTGCACTGCCTCCTCCAGGGAGCCTTCGTGGGAGCCGGACCCTCCCCTCCCAGTCCTGCTCCCGCTGCATTCTGGGTTCTTCTGACTGTCCTAGATGAATGCTGTCAGCCACTAGCCCAGCCCTCAGGATTCCATTCTACCTTCCTCCAGGTGGGGGGTGGGGGCGACTCCTGCCTGGATGGCCTCTGGGGTAGAGATGATGGTGAGAGCCCTCTTCAGCCACAGCTGTGTATGCAGAATGGCAGGGGGCTGCCCCACTCTATCTTTCCCGGAAAAAGAATAGGAGGAAGGCAGGTTGGGGGAAGATGAAGGCCCTGTCCTTCTGGATGCTGGAGTGTGTACCTGGGGGCCTGCAGGGGGAGGTGTCCGGGCCGCCGGAGCCAAGCTTCCAGCGGCTTCCCAGTACCCTCCTGATGAAGTCTCAACGCCTTGGGGCCTACAAAGCCGGAATCATCTGGCCCTTTCTCACTCTTGCAGTCTCACCTCTCTCTTCACACCCTCATTTCCCACTCCCTTCCCCACCCCCCTCCCCACCCCCCATTTTAATGCCATTAATGTGTGTGCATGTCGTTTTGTCGATTCATGTGTTTGTTTTTTTTTCCTGAGGTGGAGTCTCACTCTGTCGCCCGAGCTGGAGTGCAGGGGTTTGATCACGGTTCACTGGAACCTCCACCTCCCAGGTTCAGGTGATTCTCCTGCCTCAGCCTCTCAAGTAGCGGGGATTACAGGCACACGCCACCACACCCAGCTAGTTTTTTGTATTTTTAGTAGAGATGGGGTTTCACCGCATTGGCCAGGCTAGTCTCAAACTCTTGACCTGAGGTGATCCTCCCAGCTCAGCCTCCCAAAGTGCTGGAATTGCAGGCATGAGTCACCGCGCCCGGCCAGTTCATGTGCTTTTAATATTACTCTTGCTGCTTTCAGTTTTATTTCACACGTGAGCTATGATTCTGTCCCAGCCTCACCTGTACACTTGCACCTTGTACCCCTGTTGACTGCTCTCCAGCCCTGTTGGCCAGTAGTCGGTTCTCAGAGTATGTCCTGTTTCAGACTTTCAAGAATGCTGATGGATCCCACCTCGCACCTGCCTTGCACCCACTTAGTTGTGTGGTTTCCTTGTGCATTTTTTGTGCGTTGTCTGTGAGCAGTGGGAAGGCAGGAGCAATGTTGGACCTGATCACTGCTCTATCTCCAGTGCTTGATGAGAACTTGAATACCCTAAACATGCCTAGTAAATGGGTAAAGTTGCTAGGGCTCAAGGAGAGGGCAGGGCTGGAGGTGGCAGTGGTTGGATTTTTAACACAGCTAGCACACCGAAGCTACGCGTAGCTGAGAACGCGCAGGAAGGAGCTTAAAGACTACAAAGCTGGGTGTCTGTTGCTAGAGGTGAATCAACTCTCAGGGCTTTAAGGGGTAACCCCCCAGGCCACACACCCTCCACCATCCACCTCAGACCTCAGCTGTGCTCTCACTGTGGCTGCCGGCTACAGACATTGCTGGTCCCAAGGAATCCCTTCCACTGCCTGCCTCTATTCTCCAGACCAAGTTTCCAGCAGAAGAGGGCTTTCTGTGATACTCAGAAGTGAAGTTCTAGTTTGGTTTCTGTCCCTGACTCTCTCCCTCTTTCTCTGGACTTTAGCTTTTCAATCTGTGAAATGGAGGCATTGGACTAGAGAACCCCCACCAGTTTCCACATTCCTTGACTTAGTTTCTAGAAGATACTGCTTGCTTCTCAGGGAACTGGGCAGGGTTGGGCACTAGAGTTAATGAGGGTCTCTCATGCTGCCTACGTTTGCATCCTGTTGGGTTGTATATTGGGGAAACCAGACCAGACAGAAGTCAGGTTAGTGAGTTGGCTGGTGAGGGCAGGAGTTGAGCTTAGAGTGGGGAACCCAATGGAAGAGAAAGAGAGAACAAGGGAAAATATAGGAGAATCAAAAGAATCAAATAAGTGATGTATGTTCTCCAGAAAAGCATCTGCCTGTCCTGGGATGGACTCACCAGATGTTCCCCAGATGTTGCTGATGATGGGAAACCTCTCCCTCTGGGATCCCAAGTAAACTCTTTCTATTCGTGGGGAAAAGAAAGAAGAGTGGGGTCTGCAGCAGCATCCATCTGTGGCTACGGCACATACATAGGCAGAAACACACCCACACATCCTCAAGGAATTTCTGAATACCTGGAAGAGTCCTAGAAGTTTCTCCAGCATTCAGCATCCATGAGCCACCAATTTTAGGTAAATAAAAATTATCACAAGTTTTAAATAAAAATTTTTAACATTAAAAAGTAATGGTTTATTCCCATTAGTAAAGCTAACATCAAAGAGACTAACAATATTAAATATGACAAAACTGAGAATTGACCAGACCCGTCGTACATCGTTCAGGCTGGAGTGCAGTGGCGCGATCTCTCGTCACTGTGCCCTCTGCCTCCCATGTTCAAATGATTCTCCTGCCTCAGCCTCCCGAGTAGGTGGGTTTACAGGCGCCTGCCACCATCCCCAGCTAATTTTTGTATTTTTAGTAGAGGCGAGGTTTTACCATGTTGGCCAGGCTAGTTTCAGACTCCTGACCTCAAATGATCTGCCTGCCTTGACCTCCCAAGTGCTGGGATTTCAGGCGTGAGCCCCACACCCGGCCCATTGTACATTGTTGATGGGAGGGTGAATTGACACAATCAGAGAACTGGGCAGGTTTGGGCACTTGAGTTAATGAGGGTTGTAACTGAACAATTGGAAATATTTCCACTATTGGACATAATTCCAACATTCAGTATATACCCAGGAGAAACAAGATGTTTACACCAACCAGGAGACATTTAAAAGACTATTGTAGCAGTTTCATGTATGTTTTCAGACCAAAACTGAAAACAACGCGAATTCCACTAATAGGTAAGTGCAAATTAATTGTTATCATATAATGGAATATTACACAACAATGAAAAATAACAAGCTATTGTTTCATACAGTACTATGGTCTGAATGTCCCCACTACAAGTCAGATTGAAATTTAATTGCCATTGTGTCAGTATAGGGAGGTGCAACCTTTAAAAGAGGAATATCTATAATTCCACTTGTTTATATTCAATTTTGAAACAGGTGAACTAAAGCACAGTGGTAGATAATGTTGCCTTTGGGATACTGACTGGGAGGGGGGACAAGAGCCTTCTGGGGTGCTAGGAATGTTCTGTATCGTGATCTGGGTAGCGGTTGGACAGGTGTACACATATGGAAAGAATCGAGTTCCTTACTGAAGATTTGTTCGCCTTAAATTTTACCCTGATTTAAAAAAAAGAGGGGAGAAGTTAATAACAATTATAGTGCCATGACTGTGAAAAAGAAACCAGTGTTTTCAGCCGTTCACCAATAATCTGCATCTAGACCAGCGAGGGATATCTGGGGGTCCACAGGTCAGGTTCAACTGTTTGGTTTCTCTTCATCTAAATTAGTATGATGGTCTAGAGAGTTTTCCAACACCTACAGCTGATTATTGGATTCTCCAGACACCAGCTGGGTATTCAACAATTCAGCTCCAACCTAACTTCCCAGCATTAGTGCAAACCTCACAGCTTGAGGGCTCAGTCCTACAAGACTGACTGTTCCTCTCAGATACCAGTCACAAGTTGCAGGCCTATTGTGCTTCTGACCAACCAGCTATAAAGCTGGGGTTCCCACAGCTCCCTCCTAAGGTTTAATAATTTGCTGGAATGGTTCACAGAACTCAGGGAGACGCATTACTTCCAGTTTATTATAAAGACTGCAAATGAGGCAGACGATGAGAAACATATGATAAGGTTCAGATGTGTCTGGAGTGCCGGGGTGTGCTCCCCTCTTGGTATGTGGAGGTAGATGTGTATGTGTTCACCTGAAGCTCATTCCATCTGAACATTCAGGAGTTTTTGCAGAGCTTAATTTCTAGTCCCCTTCCCTTTCCTGGAGTTTGATGGATAGAGTTGAAAGTTCTAGCCTTCTAATCCCTTGGTCTTTCTGGCTAAGGGACCCACTCTTAATAGCCTTTTTTTTTTTTTCGAGACGGAGTTTCGTTCTTTTTGCCCAGGCTGGAGTGCAATGGCGCAACCTGGGCTCACTGCCTCCTGGGTTCAAGTGATTCTCCTGCCTCAGCCTCCTGAGTAGCTGGGATTCCAGACATGCACCACCAAGTCTGTGTAATTTTGTATTTTTAGTAGAGATGGGGTTTTTCCATGTTGGTCAGGCTGGTCTCAAACTCCCAACCTCAGGTGATTCGCCCGCCTTGGCCTCCCAAAGTGCTGGGATTACAGGCATGAGCCATCATGCCTGGCCAAATCACTTTATTATAATAGCACAAACTCAGGTGTGATTGAAAGGGGTTCCTGACGGGTAAATCCTGCCACTCAGGAAACTCCAAGGGAAATTCCAAAGGAACTCTGAGCCAAATATATTTCTTATTTTGCCACAGATGGTAAGAATTTTATTCCATTCCTGACTCTCAAGTGCAAGGAACTTCATGTTATCTTTCATGTAAGAGTTTCATAGTTTTAGCTCTTACATTTAGGTCTTTAATCCATTTATCGTTAAATTTTGTATGATAATAAGGTAAGGGTCCAACCTAATTATTTTGCATATGAATAGCCAGTTTTCCCAACACGATTTGTTAAAAAGAATTCTCCCCACCCCCACATCAAATCCGAGCAGCTGAGTCTCAAGGGGACTTTCCCCTTCAGTCAGCAGAGACTCTCTCCTGTGTGTCACCCCAACCCCGCCCCTCTGAAGTCTAGCTGAAGAATGGGGATGCCTTCCCCTGTCTAGGGTGACCTAGCTCTGCGATGTTCCGTTCATACTGCCTACTTGTGGCTAACATTCTCCTTCTCCAAGCCTGTGGATCCACTGAGCACAGATGATGGGCCCTGCTGTTTCTGAGCCATCCGTGGTTGTGCAGAGGACAGGGAAGACTCTGATGAGGCTGGGAATAGGAACTAAGGTCCTGTCTCCTTAGAAGGCTCCAACACTCCTCTCTAGACAACCCCACCCCAACTAGCTCCTCCTCTCCATAGTCCCGAGGGGAATTCTGGTCCTCTCCACCTTGCCTTTTACTCTTCGCCCTCCTCAAAGGAACTCCCCTTTCTAGGCCTCCATCTTGGTTGGAGATCCTCCAGCCCTCTCAACAGACTACGGCAATCGTTTCCAAGTTCTAGCCCCTGACCATCGGCGTCAGCATCCCTGGAGAACCTGTTAGAAAGGCAGATTCTGGGGTCCTTCCTGGACCTACTGAAAGAAATTCTGCAAGTGAGGCCCAGCAACCTGGGTTTTAACAAGCCCTCCAGTAGATTCTTCTGCACATCAAATTCTGAGACCCACTGGGCTACAGCACTGCATTGGAAAGCAAAAGTGAGGAAAGGAGACTGCCTTAAAGCACACTTCTTGAACATCCTTATTCATCTAAATTGAAGGACTTTTGTGCATAGATCTGTAAGTTATAAATCCAAGCGGTTGAGTTCTGGGTCAAAGGAGTTTGACAGACATTGCCAAATCACCCTCCCAAATATTGCACCAATTTCACTCTCAACCAGTAGTGTCTGAGGGTGAGTGTTTCCCAATGCCCTCCTTGGCACTGAGTGCTATCAAACTGTGAATCTCTGCCAATCTGATAGGAAAAACAAATAAACCTTACTGTTTCATTTGGCCTCTCTCTTGTTCTGAGTGAAATCGAGGCTTGTGTAAGCCATTTCTGTTTCTCTCTAAACTGCTGGTGTGTATTCCTTACTTATTCTGTGTTGAGTTGCTTTAGGTCTTCGAGGATGAAGGAGGAGAGCTTGTCTGTCATACAGTAGCGCTTATTTTTGGTTTGTCTTTCACTTTGCTTTATAGAATGCTTTACCATACAGAAGTCTTAAATATCTCTCCTTTTTTCTTTCTGAGGCAGGATCTCACTCAGTTGCCCAGGCTGGCTGGAATACAGTGGCATGATCTCAGCTCACTGCATCCTCAACCTCTAGGGTTCAAGCAATTGAGGCCCCCAGCCTCCCAAGTAGCTGGGACCAAGGTGTATACCACCACACCCAACTAATTTTTTAAAAAATTACTTGTAGAGACTAGTTCTTGCTATGTTGCCTAGGCTAGTCTTGAACACCTGGGCTCAAGCAATCCTCCCACCTCGGCCTCTCAAAGTGTTAGGATTGAACACGTGAGGCTAAATTTTTATATAGCCACATTTCATGAATGTTTACTTTAGAGGTCCTGGATTTTATTTGCTGAATTCTCTATCATAACATTATAAGTAAATTCACTTATTGTTTCTCTATGGCCTTATGGTTTTATTTTTTGATATATATCCTTTATCCATCTGGAATTTATTTTGATTTAGGGAATGGAGTAGTGTTGCCATTATATTTTTCCCCCAATTGGGTAGCTAATTTTACTACCACCTTTCTCTACTGATTTAGAATGTCACCTTAGATGTAAACTGAATTCTGATATATATTGGGATCTATTTCTGATTTTCTATTTTGGTTCACTGAGCTGTCTATTTCACCTTTGAGTGTCCCAAACTGCTTTACAAATTATAATTTCATAATTTTTTTTATCATCTGATAGGTCTAGCCCCATCTTGTTGCTTTTCTTTTTCAGGGCTTTCCTGGCTCTTATTTATTTCCTCATTTGATTGTCATGTAATTTTTGACAAGTTCTCCACCTGACAAACAAATCCTATGGGTATTTCATTAGGATCACAGTGAGTGAATGGATTAATTGAGAAAGCACTGCCATTTTTTATTTTTAAATTTTTAAAATGTGGAGGTGGCATCCCACTATGTTGCTCAGGCTGGTCTTGAATTCCTGGCCTCAAGTGATCCTCCCTAAGTGCTGGAATTACAGGAATGAGCCGCTGTGCCCAGGAAGCACTGCCGTGTTTAAATATTGAGTCTTTCTATCCAAAAGCACAGAATAGGACGGGTGCGGTGGCTCACACCTGTAATCCCAGGACTTTGGGAGGCTGAGGCAGGCTGATCACCTGAGGTCAGGAGTTTGAGACCAGCCTGGGCAACATAGGGAGACCCTGTCTTTACAAAACTTCAAAACTTTGTGGGGTGTGGTGGCATGTGCCTGTAGTTCAGCTACTTAGGAGGCCGAGGTGGGAGCATTGCTTGAGTCCAGAAGGTTGAGGCTGCAGTGAGCCGTTATCATGCCACTACACTTCAGCCTGGGAGACAGAGTGAGACCCTGTCTCAAAACAAAACAAAATAAAACAAAAAACAAAAGCACAAAATAGAATGTTCTCTGCATTATTTTATTTTATTTATTTTTATTTTTAGAGACAGGATCTCACTTTGTTGCCCAGGCTGCAGTGCACTGGCGGGATCATAGCTCACTGCAGATTCAAACTCCTGGGCTCAAGCGATCCTCTTACTTTAGCTTCCCAAGTAGCTGGGGCTAATGGCGCGTGCCGTCACATTTGGCTAATTTTGTTTATTTGTAGTAGAGGCGAGGCCTCACTTTGTTGCCCAGGCTGGTCTCAAACTCCTGAGCTCAAGCCATCCTCCTGCTTTCACCTCCCAAAATGCTGGGATTACAGGTGTGAGCCACCAAGCCCAGCCTTCTGTATAATTTTGTCTTTGTAAAGGCCCTTATATGTCTTTTAAATATTTTTTAAATATTTTATCTTTTGATGAGATTGTAAATGTAATTTCTATTATATTTTCTGATAGATTATATATATGTTACTCAGTGGCATGATCTCGGCTTACTGCAACCTCTGCCTCCTGGGCTCAAGTGATTCTCCCATCTCAGCCTCCCTAGTATGCAGTGCCACAGGTGCTCACCAACACGCCCTGCTAATTTTTGTATACTTTGTAGAGACAGGGTTTTGCCACATTGCCCAGGCTGGTTTTGAACTCTTGGGCTCAAGAAATCCACCTGCCTCAGACTCTCAAAGTGCTGGTATCACAGGCACCCGCCACCATGCCCGGCTAATTTTTGTATTTTTAATAGAGATGGGTTTCACCATGTTGGCCAGGCTGGTCTCAAACTCCTGACCTCAGGTGATCAGCCCGCCTCAGCCTCCCAAAGCGCTCGGATTACAGGTGTAAGCCACCACGCCTGTCGCATCCTGAATTACCGTCTCTAATAGTTGTGCATTTTCTAATCACATAATTGACACATAATTTTGCTTCCTCTTTCCAATATTTATATCACATTTCTCTTTTTTGTCTAATTACACTGTCTTAAACTGCCAGAGCCACATTAAATGATAATGATAGCTGCTTTTACCTTGCTTTTTATTTTTTGGCTTAAAACAATAGAATTCATCTTCTCACAGTTCTGAAGGCCAGAAGTTCGAAGTCAAGGTGTTGGCACTGCTGATTCCTTCTGGATGCTTCGAGGGAGAACTGTTCCCTGCCCTTCTCAGTTTCTGGTGGCTGCCGGCCATCCTCAGCACTCCTTGGCTTGTGGCCTTGTCCCTCCAGGCTCTGCTCTGTCTTCACGTTGCCCTCTCCTCTGTGGGCCTTTTCTCCTCTTCTCCTCTGAAGACATTTATCACTGGATTTAGGGCCCACCTCAATCCAGGATGATGCCATCAAAATTGTTAATGGAATTACACCCACAAAACTTTCATACATTCAGAGCTTCCAGGTGGACATTATCTTTGGAGGCTCCACCTTCAACCTGGTGCCTCCTCCTGAAATGACTGTCTGGTTTTTTTTAAAAAAATATTTGGCTACTGTGGTATAAACCACTGTCCCACCCAAATGACCCAATAGGCACCTGAAACACGCTTGAAAACACAAGGTTTGTTAGTGCAGTCGGCTCTCTTCTGGGGCCTTTCAGCTAGTCCATCACCTTACAGCCCTTGGGCTGATCCTTCTCTTACCTGGGCATAGCATGTGCCCACAATGCAGGCCTTTCTCTTCTCTCTCTATATATAATTTTTTATTTCAATAGCTTGTGGAGTACAAGGGGGTTTTGGTTTCATGGATGAATTGCATAGCGGTGAAGTCAGATTTAGTGCACCTCTCACCCAAGTAGTGTACGTTGTATCCAATATCGCTCACTCCCTTTCCACCCTCCGTCCTTCTGAGTCTCCAAAGTTTATTACACTACTCCGTATGCCTTTGCGTACCCACAGCTTAGCTCTCACTTACAAGCGAAAACATACAGTATTTGGTTTTCCATTCCTGAGTTACTTCACTTAGAGTAATAGCCTCCAGCTCCATCCAGATTGCCGCAAAAGACATTCCTTTATTCTTTTTGTGGCTGAATAGCATTCCATGGCACATATAACAAATTTTCTCTATCCACTGACTGGTTGATGGGCAATTAGGCTGGTTCCATGTCTTTGCAATTGTGAATTGTGCGGTGATAAACATGCGTGTGCAGGTGTCTTTTTCATATAATGACTTCTTTTCCTTTGTGTAGATACCCAGTAATGGGATTGTTGGATCAAATGGTAGATTTAGTTCTTTAAGAAATCTCCATCCTGTTTTCCATGGAGGTTGTACTAATTTACATTCCCACCAGCAGTGTATAAGCATTCCCATCTCACCACATCCACACCAACACCTATTGTTTTTTGGCCTTTTAATAATAGCCATTCCGGCTAGGGTAAGGTGGTAACTTACAGTGGTTTTATTTATTTATTTCATTGTTATTATTATTTTTTGAGACAGGGTCTCACTCTGTCACCAGGCTAGAATGTAGTGACATAATCATGGCTCACTGCAGCCTTGACCTCCCTGGCTCAAGTGATCCTCCCACCTCAGCTTCCTGCGTAGCTGGAACTACAGGCACATGCCACCATGCCCCACAGATTTTTGAATTTTTTAGAGACAAGGAGTTTCCCTATGTTGCCCAGGCTGGTCTCGAACTCCTGGATGCAAGTGAGCCCAGACTGCTAGAATTACAGGTACGAGTCGGCTCACTCTGCCTAAACTAGATCCTGAATGTGGATATCGCTCCCGCTCCGGTTTAATTTTTTTTTGTCTTCTTTCACATTTTTATTTTTAATTTGACTTTGGCTGATGGTAACATTGCAGCTTCAGCTTAATATTTTCTGGTATACCTTGGTTTGTATTTTATTTTTAATGTTTCTGAGTTATTTTAGCAAAGATGCATCTCTTGCACACATCATACACTTTTTAAGACATTTTTATCATTCCAAGTGAGAATCATTTTTCTATCATGAGTTGTTTTATCCCATTTACATGTGCCGACGTAACTGACATATTCGCCTTCATTTTGTCTTCTTATCTTCTGTTTTCTATTTTAACGCTGCTTGTTTTTCTGTTTTACTATGTGTATTTTTTGTCTTCGTTGGTATGCACGTGTGTGCACACATATGTTTATATTTTTGTCTGATGATTTGAAGGCTTATAAGTCTGTTTTTAATATTTCTAGTGGTTGCTTTTATATCGATTTATTTCTCTGCCAAAAGAAGAAAACATTTGGATGTAGGAAGAGTTACATTCTCAAAGGCTAAGCTTTGGCACCACAGTTCTGTCTTCAAAATCTGTCTTTTTCTCAACATGAAAGAGGAGGACAGCCTCACCCAGAAGCCAGAGTTCAGGGTAATCAAGACACTGAATGTGCCACTGGCTTGAACTAGCCACCTACATCAAAGAGCTATCAGTGGCACAAAGGGATGCTGTATCCCATCTTTTCTTTCAAAACCTCATGTGAATATCTTTCCTTCAGCAGCCAGCATACTTTGTTCAACAGTGTCTGTGACTTACTGTCCATTTCTCTACACAGTATTCTGAGGAGACATAATCGGAGAGGCCATGAATTGAAAGCATTGACTCTTCTTGCCATTTGTTTCTATATATATCGAGATTAGGAGCCAGATTGTTGGCTGACAGCTGGTCTTTGTGAATACAGTGGTGTATGGTTGACATTCAGCTGCAAGTTTTTTTTTTAAATCTGTTAATTGATGCTGGTTGGTCAGTCAGTATACCAAAAGATAACAGCATCCTCAAAACCAGGATGCCGCTGCTCTGCCTATGGAGTAGCCCTGCTTTTATTCCTTTACCTTCTTCATAAACTTGTTTCCACTTAAAAACAAACAAACAAACAAACAAACAAAAAAACAAAAAAACAAACAAAAAAGCCAAGGCTTGTTTTTGGAAGCCTGATTTTAGGAAGGCTTGTTTACGAAGGGACTCTTTACAAACTTGCAGATGTAGAATTATGCCAAGAAATGGTACAACAAACAGGAGAAGCAGTAGCTAAGCTGTTACCACCCGCAGGCCTGAAGAAAAAAGGGTGGAAGGTGTCATCAGAAGGGAGAGAACCGATGAAGTGGGCTGTCTTGGGAGGACCAGTGGCCTCCTGTTGAAGGATGCAGCCAACCCGTGGTGACTCACAGGCAGGAAACCAGGGGATTAAGTGCCCTGATCTCACTCTTTCCCTTCTCCATTTCCTGCTGGGGATTGCCACTGCCGAGCCCAACTGGGAGCCAGAAGCTCATGCATCTAATCTTGCAAAGGAGTTCAGTGATAAACATAATAAAAAGTTGACAAGCACATTGCCCTCATGTGCCTTGAAAATATGTGAAGAGCTGACTCATACTCCACACATCAGTGGTGCACCCATTAGAAATGTTTGTAACAATCAGTGATAGAAAACAAGTGACAGTGGCTTTAAACATGGAGGGGTTGACTTCTGTACTATAACAGGACGTCTGGGAGTAGGCAGCCACTGACATTCAGTGGCTCAATAATGGCAGTGCTCATGTGTCTAGAATTATCTCCGCCCTTACCTTGCACTGCTTGCTTCATATTTGCAAGATGGCTGCCTAGCCTCAGGCATGGTCAACTTAGGAAGAAGGAGGGAGAGAGGTACCAGCATGTACACCTAATTATTAGGAAAACAAAAATTTTCAATAAGTACCCTCAGCAGACTTCCCATCATATTTCATTGATCAGAACGGGGTTTCGTGGTGTCCTATAGTAACAAGTATTTGGTTGTTTGTTTTCCAGGAAGCCTGGAAAAGTCGGCATTGGGTTGACCATGCCTGATTTAGACTCTTTGTAATTAATTGCTTGAGACTGGGAACTTTGGTGCATGGATCAAAATCAGGGATTTGTCATCAAGAAGGAAGGGATGGGATGAATCCTTGACAATGAATGAGGCTTTCCACAAGTGGTTTTATTCAACAATAAAGCCAATTGTCTGCTGCCACTCACCAGGACATCAATTGCTCTTTCACACTGTGTGCCATTGATTTTCTGTGACATCCAAAAGTGTTGCTTGATCCAGTAATTTCATCAAGAACTTGCTCTGCTTTTTCTCAAATCATCATATTCCCTGGTAGCCTATGACTCCATTTATGAATCATGGTGTGAATTGTGTTGATTTTCCCTATAAGGTGGACAGGTTTAATGATGCTTCTGTGGTTTCCATCTTACCTCTGTCTTTAGTGAGAACATGCATCCCTATCACACTAGGCTTTATTTTACTTGTATTCAGGAAAAACTGGATTGGTTTTCTAACTAGTTTACAGGGTCTGATGCAAACAAACATGATGCAACGCCTCACTGGGCGTCATGCCACTATCTGACAAGTTTCGCAATAGACGATGCCTCGGGAGGAAATGCATTACCAGCTAACCAAACACTATTTTCAGATATTCATTCTCATACCCTTATTTCTGATTCATACTTTTTTTCCTACTTGTATAAAATCATCCAGTTCAACCACTCATCTGCCCTAATATATATCATCACACTTTATATTGCAGTATTTTTGTTACTATTTTCAATACTACTTTTATTCTTTAATGAACCTTTTTTGAACTATGGATCTATCTTTATGATTTGGGGCCATAATGCCATTATTATATGATATAATAGCAATAGTAACAATAAAATTGAAATTAAAAAATATAAATAATACCATGAAAACAGTATGAAAATGTTTTAGTGGCCAGGCACGGTGGCTCATGCCTGTAATTCCCGCACTTTGGGAGGCTGAGGTGGGTGGATCACCTGAGGTCGGGAGTTCGAGACCAGCCTGACCAACACAGAGAAACCCTGTCTCTACTAAACAAAACACAAAATCAGCCGGGCATGGTTCCGCATGCCTGTAATCTCAGCTACTCGGGAGGCTGAGGCAGGAGAATCACTTGAATCCAGGAGGCGGAGGTTGTGGTGCCGCTGGACTCCAGCCAGGACAACAAGAGAAGACTCTGTCTCAAAAAAAAAGAAAAGAAAATGTTTCAGCAAGCTGGACTACAGTTGATGGTATTCTCTTTACTAAATATGAGCTGAGCTAAACTGCTTAATTCAGTTCTGATGGCACAGGTGCATGCTACAAGACCATGATAACTATTACAAAGGTAATGAGATTTCTATGGAAATTATCATTGGTTTCACATTTATGAAACATATGTGAACGACATTTCTTCTCTGTGTAGCAACCTCTGCCATGCCCTGCTTGTATCCTATCCTCTTAGCCCTGATGGTCTCTCACTGCAAACACAGGTGACTATCAGCCTGAGTGATGTTCCTGGTCACAGCACCATGCCCCACAGGGACGAAGGGCAGGCTAGAAGTGCCCTGAACGCAGCCCTTAGCTGACAGTGGGCTAGGGTGGACACTGAGGCGTGTTCCAGACAGCGTCCTAGAGGTCCCAGGGAGATTGAACTGCAATTGCCCACCCCAGTAATTTACTCATCAACACACCCTGCGTTGGTTCCCTTTCCTTCCCTTCCCCATCCACCTTTCTTTCTTTCCATCAGTGCTTCCTGGGATCCAAGTGAAACACTCAAATCTTTGTCTCTGGGTTTGCTTCTGTGGGAAATGAGCTCAAGGCAGTTTTTCTTTGAAATATCCCTGCAGGCACTGAGATTCATGAACCACACTTTAGGAAAAACTACTCTAGATAACTCTGCTCATTTCATCAATGAGCAGACTGTGGCCCAGGGTAGGGGCCCTGAGGTGCCTAGGGTTACTCTATGGTAAGGGACAGGCCCAGTGGCCCTGGCATTCCCTGTGATGAACTGGCATAGACTGACATCCTGATGCCCTTAGGGGCTGCCTTGGAGGGTGTGACCTGAACTCCCTCAACCAGGTATGACACACAGAAGCCTCAGCCCTTCTTAGACTTACCTGGAAGATTCCACTGAGGACAGGGAGCTCCTGGCATAAGCTGGGGGAGGAGGGGAATAAGAAAAGAAAGCCAAGGCTGGAAGAGGTCTCCGGCCAGTGGAGGACTGGGCCTGATCACTCTGCACCTCCCCTCTACCCTGAGCCCCTTTCACCTCAGTTTCCCAGCTCTTGTATTCTTTTCTGCTGCTCCCGGCCCTCACCATTGAAATGAAGGGTTTTCTGGGCCGTTTCTTCCTGGGTCTTTCCTAAACACGTCCCCACCCAAACATCTCACATAGAGATCTCTTTGACTTACGATGGAGTTAAGTCCTGATAAACCTATCATAAGTTGAAAATAGCATAAGTCAAAAATGCATTTAACACACCTAAGCTACTAAACAACATAGCTTAGCCTCTGCTACCTTAAATGTGTTCAGAACATTGACACTAGCCTACAGCTGGGCAAAATCATCTAACACTTTTAAGGCTACTTTACAATAAACTGTTGCATATGTCGTGTAATTTATTGAATACTGCAAGTGAAAAATAGTTGTATGGGTACTTGAAGTATGGTTTCTACAGAATGTGTATAGCTTTCACACTATTGTGAAGTAGAAAAATCCTAAGTGGAACCATAGTAAGTAGGAGATCATCTGTGTACACACTCATGCTTCTCTCTGGGATTAGACCCCGGCCCTGTGGATCTCAAAGAAACTGAGATGGATTCATGTCCCACAGAACAAGGCATTTTTCTCTGTGCTCTTTTCCTGTTTTCTATGAGAGAAGCTTGTGACCCTGTCAACCATTTCCAGAAGAAATTGGCTTTAACCTAGTTTTCTAAGTAATCTGTCAGATTAGGAGTCCCTAACTCCCAGCCCAAGGGAGCAGGCAGCCCTAGGAGAGGAGAGGGTGCGATCTACCAGAGCTACCTCTCACCACTTCCCTCCCCCAATCTCATCCCTGCATCTATTGATGAGAAGCCTCCTAAAGTTGCCTGAGGCTCCTGAGGGACTGGTTCCACTGGAGTCTTTTACCAGGACTCCATCCTCCTTGGGACCTGCAACAGAGATAAGAATCAGAGCACAATCCCCAAATAATTCTCACAAATTTGGAGCAGATTCTTAACTGAAAAAAAAAAATTTTTTTTTAAAGAAAGCCTTCTATCCAAAGGATTCTGTGCTCTCCAAGGAAGAAATACCTTGTCTAAGGGTTAGCTTCATCAGAAAGAGACTCTGCTTTCCAAGATGATATCATCCAAGCTTTCCTGATTTCATCTAAGAAGGGGATTTATTTTTGATATATAAGACTGAAAATAATTAAAGCATGGCATGTAAAATTATTTAAAAGATACTAGGATGTGATGAACTAAGCTTTCTTGAAGTATTGAGTTGGGCAGGGTGGAGTGAAGGGCAGGTCATGAAGCACATAGCAGGACATAATTTAAACCAGACGTCAGAGGTCTCTGCTCCTAAAGCCACTGGCTGGGCTGACACAAGGAGAAGATGCTTCCAGCCATTCTCTTCTCAGCCCTGCCTGTCCCAGACTCTATCAGCTCTCTTTCTCAAATCCCAGGGTTACCCACAATCCTTTCTTTTTTTTCTTTTTCTTTTTTAAACTTTTATTTTAGGGTCAAGGTACATGTGTATGTTTGTTATGTAGGTAAACTTGTGTCACAGGGGTTTGTTGTACAGACTATTTCGTCATCCACGTACTAAGCTTAGTATCCACTAGTGATTTTTCCTGATTCTCTTCTTCTTCCCACCCTCATCCTCAAGTAGGCCCCAGTGTCTGTTCTCCTCTGTGTGTCCCTCTGTTCTCATCATTTAGCTCCCACTTATAAGTGAGAACATATGGTCTTTGGTTTTCTGTTCTTGCATTAGTTTGCTAAGGATAATGGCCTCTAGCTCCATTCATGTTCCTGCAAAGGGCATGGTCTCATTCTTTTTTATGGCTGCATAGTATTTCATGGTGCCTATGTACCACATTTTCTTTATTTTATCTGTCACTAACGGGCATTTAGGTTGATTCCAAGTCTTTGCTATTGTGAATAGTGCTGCAGTGAACATAAGCATACATATGTCTTTATGATAGAATGATTTATATTCTTTTGGGTACATACCCAGTAATGGGATTGCTGGGTTGAGTGGTACCTCTGTTTTTATGTCTTTGAGCAATTGACACACTGCTTTCCACAATGGTTGAACTAATCTACACTCCCACCAACAATGCTAAGCATTCCCTTTTCTCTGCAACCTCGCCAGCATCTGTTATTTTTTGATCTTTTAATAATCACCATTCTGACTGGTGTGAAATGGTATCTCACTGTGGTTTTTATTTGCATTTTTCTAATGATCAGTGCTATTGAGGTTTTTTTCATATGCTTGTTGGCCACATGTTTGTCTTCTTTTGAAAAGTGTCTGTTCATGTCCTTTGCCCCACTTTTTGATGGGGTTATTTGTTTTCTTCCAAGTCTGTCTTTCGATTGATTTAAAAAAAAACTGTGGATCTGCTTTTTCTTTCTTTTCTTTTTTTTTTTTTTTGAGACAGAGTCTTGCTGTCACCCAGGCTGGAGTGCAGTGGCACGATCGATCTCAGCTCACTACAACTTCCACCTTCTGGGTTCAAGCGATTCTCCTGCCTCAGCCTCCCGAGTAGCTGGGATTACAGGCACCCATCACCAGGCCTGGCTAATTTTTGTATTTTTAGTAGAGATAGGATTTCTCCATGTTGTTCATGCTGGTCTCGAACTCCTGACCTCAGGTGATCCACCTGCCTTGGCCTCCCAAAGTGCTGGGATTACAAGCCGGAGCCACTGTGCCCAGCCTGGATCTGCTTTTTCTATAAAATCATCTCTCTCTTACAGTGGGAGAGACTTTTAAAAAAAATATATTTTCTTCCCTTTGATAAAATTCATACATATACTAATTGAAAACATCAAAAATGGAAGAAAATGAAAAGTTAGGTCTCCTTTCTTCTGTTTACCTTTAGGTGTCTCCGCTAGAGCCACTATTAAGAGTTTTTGTTACTCTTAGCATAGCATTCCAGAAATATGCTATGTGCATTATTTACACACACACACCCTCACCCCAATCCCACCATCCTACTAGACCTCTCTGGAGTCTTCGTCTCAGCCCTCCCTCCCTTCCGCCTCCTAGACACACTTACTCCCCTCGGCCTCGGGCATGGCTCTCTGTTCTCCCGTCTCACTGACTGCTCCTTTGGAGGGTCCTTTCCTGGCTCCATTTTATCTCTCAATCTCTAAATATCGGAGGGCTCCAGGATAGTGACCTGGGTTCACTTTTCTATCTGCCTCACACCCTAAGAGACCCCTTCTCCAGCCTTATGGCTTTGCTGATCACCTTCACTGCTGGCTCCTGCATCCCTAACCTCCATGCGCCACTCCAGACCCACTTGCAATCCTTCTCCTCCCTGCTCTGAGTTGGAGACTAACCCATATGTGCTGCATTCATGGCTTCCCATGGCCTTTGGAGGAGGGCTGGAGAGTGAGGTCAGGATATTTGCTCTCCCTGTAGGGTTGCCATGGACTGGCTGCATTCTTCCACCAAAGGCCTCAGCTCCTGTCAGTTGACAACGTACAAACTTCTCTATTAAAAGATAAATCCCAGGCTAGTTCGGTGGCTCACGCCTGTATTCCCAGCATTTTGCGAGGCCAAGGCAGGTGGATCACCTGAGGTTAGCAGTTCGAGACCATCCTGGCCAACATGGCAAAACCCTGTCTCTACTAAAAATACAAAAATTGGATTGCAAGTTTGGTGGTGCACACCTGCAATCCCAGCTACTCAGGAGGCTGAGGCAGGAGAATCACTTGAGCCTGGGAGGCAGAGGTTGCGGTGAGCCGAGATCACACCACTGCACCCCAGCCTGGGTGACAGAGCGAGACTCCGTCTCAAAAAAACAAAAAAAGAAAAAGAAAAAGATAAATCCCCTTCCTTAGATGAAATCACACGAGTTTGGATGTTGTCTTCTCCACTCAGCTATCTTTGTCCCCAGGTTCCAGCAACTTCTCTTCTCACTCCTTCAGAACTATGGATGGCTGGGGCACCACCGTTACCAGCCCTGGGGGTCTACAATGCCCTCCTGGCTTCTCTACATCCTGGTACTCTTTTCTAAAGGCTTCTTTTATTAAACCCTCCTCAAATGTCTCAATTCCAGGGTGCCAGGGGTCTCTCCCTGGGACCCTCTCTGCTACAAATTCCAAACAGCTCTCATGTTTCCATCACTCCTGAATTCCCAACCCACTGAACTGCTCAGACTGATTCTTCACCCAATCCCCCAAAATCTTGCTCGTCCCGCCAGCTTCCCTCTCCTGATGAAAGATAACTCCATGCTTATAGTTACACACTCATCTTTTGCTCACAGCACTTATCACACTTGATGCATTTTGTTTTCCTCCATCCTCATAAGCTGTTTTGTTCTCTGCTGTATTTCCAGTATCTGCAATGTGCCATGCACTTTGTAGGCGCTGATACATTTCTGTTGAATGAATATATGCCTTTAATAAATGATCAGGCTAGGTGTGGTGACTCATGCCTGTAATCCCAGCACTTTGGTAGGCCGAGGTGGGTGGATCGCTTCAGCCCAGGAGTTCAAGACCTGCTTGAGCAACAGGGTGAGACCCCCATCTCTACAAAAAATAGAAACATATTATCCAGGCATGATGGCGTGCACCTGTGGTCCCAGTTACTTGGGAGGCTGAGGTGGGAGGATCACCTAAGCCTGGGAGGTTGAGGCTGCAGTGAGCCATGATTGAGCCACTGCACTCCAGCCTGCGTGACAGAACAAAACCCAGTCTCAAAAAAAATAAATAAATAAAAAGAAAAAGAAAAAAAGACCATAATGGGCAATAAAATAAAAATAAAAAGAGACCATAATGGGGAACACAGAGCTGGCTCATGAACAGCTGCCTGATTCTTTTTCACAGCACATAGCCTTCCAGGGTACGGACGTCCCTCGGCAGTTTTTAGACTCGTTTCCTGTGATGGACACCCAGGTGGGTTCTAACCTTAAGTATTTCAAACCATGCTGCTGAAAACTCTCCTAAACATGTATCTTTGTATTTCTCAGCAGGATAAGACTCTAAGATGTGCCATTGTTAGGTCAAAAGGTGCTCATCTAAAATTCTGATCATATTTCCAAGTTGTTCTCCAAACCGGCAGACGCAGCCAGTTCTCTCCCCTGACAACAGTGGATAAACCCGGCTGTTTCCCCATCTGCTCGAGACCATGCCGTATCAGACTTTCTGATCTTGGTCAATAAGGATCGGTATTTCTATGTTCAATCGGCATTTTTTCTAATATGGTAATGAAGCCTCGTTTCCTCTGGATATTTTCCAGGGGTCACACCGGCCAAGGCCTGGCTGGAGACGCCTGGGACCCAAAGGAGCAGCCGGTCCCCCGCCCCTGGCCGCGACAGCACCCACGATTCCGATCGCTGCTCCCTCTTTTTCTGCGCTTTCCTTTCTCCCCCACAAGCTTCTGATTCTTGGAACCAGGCTAGGTGACCTCACGCCAGTGACTTCATATCCGGGACTTTCTGGGAATTCTCAGCAGCACTTTTTCGTAAGAGACCTGAGGGGAGGTGCGGGGTGGGGAGGGGGTGGGGAGGGGCGGTGGGCGGAGCTTTTGGGGAAGAAGGGAGAGAACGGCTCAGGGCCAGCTTCCTTCTTCCGACTAGGTGGGGTGGAGCTGGCTGGGCCGGAGGGCGGCGGGGCGGCAGGCGGCGAGACCCGAGAACCGCCCCCTGGGCCCGCAGCCGGGCACCCGGGAGCCTGCCTTCCGGGACGCAGGTGGGGGCTGGGGACGCGGACCGCAGTCCTCTGAGCTCCTGACTGGGGACCGGAGAGCGAGCGGTTCCTGAGGGTTCCCAGGCAGAGCCTCTGCGAGAGTTTTCTTCGGAAGTTAGCTGGGCACCTAACTGGGCAGCTCTGCCACAGACTGGGGGAGGGGCAGCATAACCAAACCAGAGCCCCATTACGACCTTTGTGGGCCCTAAGGACTTTCGCCTTAATGGGCTTCTTTTCCATAAAAAAAAATCTTTAAAGTATATTTTACGACTGCGATGGTATAAAGCCAAATATGTTAATGTTACCTATTCAAACAATTTCTTCGGCCTGAAAGTTTGTTTTTCCCTTCTGATATTAAAATAAGTTAAAACATTTTCATGGGCTTCTAAAGGTATTGCGGGCCCTAGGCACCGTTGCTTCTCTGCCGGGTGGGTAAGCTGGCCCTGGGCAGAATCAGGACGATGTGGCACAGCCTGGAAAGAACATGAAAGGATCTAGAAGGTGGAGTTCTCCCCTCCTGGAGGAGGCCATGAACACAGGAGCAGCGGCACAGGAAGGGCCTTGAGTGGCCTAAGAAGCGTGGATTCTGAGGCGACGGAGGTGGTGAGGTGCTGCCGCAAGGCTGGACTGGAGGCTGACGGTATGGGGGTGGCAGTGGGGGTGGGGAGAGGAATGAGGAGGCTGTTGCTGCTGTACAGTCGGATGCTGGAGCTCACGGATCGATGTGGACATGAAGCAGGGGGCAAGGGGAAGACACACTTGGGAAGCCGGAGCCCACTGATACGAGGCAGTAACGCAGGGGGAAGCCTGGGCTGTCTTCTCTGGCTTGCGTGAATGGCAGATGCTGCTACCCCTCTGGAGAAAGAGGAAGACAGGAGGAGAACCCGTATGTGCTCTAGGACTTTGGGAAGATCAAATGGAAGGTCCTTCACAAATAACAAAGCAAGGAGACTTTGAGTAACTTCATAGGCATGTGGGCAGCTTCGGGGCCACCTCTTGCCCAGATCCTGCCATTGTTCCTAACAGGCATTCTAACCCCACCCCTGCTGCCTGACCTGCCTCCCCAAAGCTCCATGCCCGTTGGGCCACCTTCCTGCTCTCTATGGCCTGGAAGACAAAACCACCTCACTTGGACATTTCCAGAATAAAGAATGGGGGAAAGCAGACTAGGTTTTCAATAAATCCCCTTTCAGTAGAAAACCCAACCAGAATCTCATTGGCTACCTATTTCTTTATCCCTAAAAACTGTTTTTATGTGCACATCCCTACTCCCATAAGAGACTTGACTCCCACCCTTCAATACAAATACTGGGCTTTCTCCAGAGCAAATCAGGCCAAAATCAAGGGCTGGGGCAGGAAATACACTTACAGGGAGAAGAGCTGGGCTTGGATGACTCATTGAAAGATAATCCTTCATGTATTCACTCTAAAAGACGAATCTAGTACTTATTACATGCTCTGGCACCATTCCAGCACGGGGGTGCAACAAGAATCAAGACAGTGGTTCTTCATGGAGACGATACTTCAGTGGGAGGAAGACTGACTGGAGATGTCACTTTCCAAAGATGTATGCATGTTCTAGAATTTTGCCTCTTCCCTACCAAAAGGTGATGTCTAATACCCCCTTCCTTTCAATCTGGGCCAACTTGTGACTCCCTTGCAACCAACAGGAAGTACAGATGTGATTTTTCATGACTTCTGAGCTAGGCCACTAGAGGCGATACAGCTTCTGCCTTGTTAGTTGGGACTTATCTGTGGAGCCCTCAGCCGCAATTTAGGAAGTTGAATAACCCAGAGATTGCCATGTTGTGAGGAAGCCCAGGCCACACGGAGAGGCCACACGTGTGCGTTCTGGCTGACATCCCTGCTGAACTCCCAAACATTGTGGTACAGAAACAAGCCATGCCTACTGTGCTCTGTCCAAATTCCTGACCCACATGGTTGTTTTTTTTAAAAACCACTGTTTGGGATGGTTTGCTATGCAGAAATAATATCTGGAACACTAAGAAACAAGCGAATAAGTGAGCAAGACAATTTCATATTGTGAGAGGGAAATATGGAAAAACATAAAACAGCAAGAAAACGTAGAGAAGGGCCTCTTTAGATAGGGGGAAGCGGGGAAGATTGATCAAGAAAGGCCTTTCTGGAGAGGCAGTGAAACTGAGACCTGAGTGAGAACCTCAACCGCTAACCATCTGGGACTTTCGTCCAGAGGTTCATCAAGTACAAAGTTCCGGAGGCAGGAATCGGCTTGGTATGTTCTCAGAAGAGCAAGAAAGACAGTGTGACTAAGGGTACGTGGATCAGGAGGAGAGTGGGGCCAACGAAGTTGGAAAGGAAGGCAGAGAGGCGAGTCATTCTGGTCTCACAGGTGGCTGAGAGGAGTTTGGATTGAAGCCTGAGCTGGGGAGCCGGTGGCGGGTGTCATGCAGGAGTGACTCGATCTGGTAAACTCCTAACAAGAGCTCTGGCTGCCTGGTGGAGGGCAGAGTGTGGGAACAGACAGGGCAAAGGGAGGAGGGCCCTGAGGGAGCCGATGGCAGTGCCTCAGCCCCCGGGGAAGGGAGGACGGACGGTGGCCTGAGCCGTGGTGCTGGCGGTGAAGATGGGGACTGGTGGACAAATTCCAGACACGGAGGCCATGACGGAGAGTACTAGGGAGGGAGGAGGCGCCCAGCCCTGCAGGTCCCGGCGGAATCTGGACGTGGGTGAGGACGAGAACCCGGCATCCGTCTGGAATCCGGGGGGAGCCTCCGCGAGAGGGCTGGCCCGGACGGTGCGTCCTGGCGTCCGGCGTCTGCAGTGCGGAGCCAGTCCCTGGGCGTCTCCCAGCAACGGCCGCCGCCGCCCGGACGTTCTGAACTCCGCGGCCTCTGCGCCCTCAGCGTCACCTTGGCGACGGCCGGTGGCAACGCGCCCTGCGGGCTCCGGGGGCGGGGTCCGGGCGCCACGCGCTCCGCCTCCAGCCCCGCCCCTCTCCGGCCGCACGCGTGGCCGCAGGTGCGCAGTGCTCCGGGAGGGGCCTCGCCGAGGAGCCGCCGCTCCCCCGTGCACGCCCCGCGGGCGCCACCACCCGCCCAGCCACCTCCCCGCGCTTCCCCTAGGCCGCCGGCCGCCGCCAACCATTCGGGCCACCTCCGCTGAGACGCCTTCCCTGACCACCCACGCTGAAGGAACTGCCAACCTTTCCCTCCTGGACTTCTTTATCTCTCTCCTCCAAAATTATCGTATCTGCTTCTACCTATATTATCTTCCTCTTTAAACCGAAGTTCCATGAGCTCAGACACACATTTTGCCTTGTTCGTCCTGTTCTCAGCACCCTGAACAGAACCCAGCATGAATGAGGTGCTCAGTAAAAGTTACTTGGATGAATCGGCAGGTTTACTCAATCGTTTCATTCATTTATTTGACATTTATGGAGTGCCTTCTAGGCACTTGTGGTAAAGCCGTACGAAGATGAACAAGACAGGGACCCCCCCTTGGAGGTAAGGAAGAAGATATATTTTTTAAAATTACAATGGTATGAAAAGTGAACGTCTTTGAGTTCCAGATGCCAGCTATAGCTTCAAGCACTTTTTACACTGCCTAGCGTTCCATTATTGGAACGTGAAGCATGTGGAAGTTATTTTATCCTACTGCCCAAGATCATCACCAAGGCCTGATTGCAGAAATTCAAAATTGCAACTTCAGGCGTAAATGGGTTAATTCACTTAATCTTCACAACAGTAGGTACTATAACTGTGCCCACTTTACAGAAGAGAATGCTGGGGAGAACAGTCATGCTCTGTAGGCTGCTGGGCCCTGGAATCAAGTGATATCCCGCAGAAGGCAGGGGAGGGGGACATTCGGGGAGGGGCTCAACAACGTGGTATACTAGGCCCAAGCAGGCGGATTTGGGACCTTGATTATTCTGGACACAGCACAGTCTCCCACAGGGTGCAAGCTCCTTCCAGATCCGAGCCATGTTGTCCCAGGGGAGCCCCACCCATCTTGGCTGAGCAGGCAGTGAGGGGCCTGTGAGGGCTGTGGAGGGTTGAGCCCTGGGCTAGGGGTAGGATAGGGGCCTGTCTCTTTCACTGAAGCAAAGTGTGGGTGACACATGAACTTGGTGGGAGGCAAACCCAGTGTCAAATGCCTGTGCATCCAGGAAACCCAGGAACAAAATGTCTTCCACCTCCGGGTCTTTACAAGTGCTGTCTCTCCACCTGGCGTTTCCTCCCCAGATTTTCACACAGTTGTTCTTTGTCATTTAGATCTCCACTGCGGTGTTTTTTCCTTAGAGAGGCCTGGCTTGCCCACTCCACCTAAAGCAATCACCTGCCATTGTTACATGACACAATGTCATGTAACTTATCCCAGAGTGCGAGAGCGTTCTCGCCAGGTGCATCGCCCTATTCCTGATCTAATTTTTCTCATTTATAGTCTGTCTCCTCATTTAAAAAGTTCCCTGAAAGCCGGACCCCTTGGACCTCACCTGTGTCCCCACTGCCTAGAACAGGTCTGGAATACAGAAGATGCCCAGTGCTTTTTGAAAGACAGTGTGAAAAGGGCCCTTCACCAAATCATCCTGACTTTCCAGGCCAGGATCTGAGCACTCCCCTTCCCAGGAGCCCCTGCTTGGCACACAGCACGTGGGCTGAATAGGCAGAAGTGGCCCAGCCATGGTGGGCACAGGAATTCTCCTGGCGTGAGTTCCTCCCGCTTCCCAGGCCTGACTGGGCTGCTCTCCAGCTCTGGGGCAGGCTTCTAAGAACCCCTCCAGGATGGTGTTCAAGAACATCCAGGAAGGGAGGCTGAAGTAGAGCGGGCAGCGGTGTGTGTGTGTGTGTGTGTGTGTGTGTGTGTGTGTGTGTGTGTTTGCGTGTGAGCACGTGATGGGGAGGGGGGTGAGGAGAATAGGAGAGTGGGCAGGGCATTTCTGGTTGCCAGCCATGATGGTGGAGAAGGGGTGGCCTTTAGAGCCTTCCCACACTGCCGTTGCTAGGAAAAGGAGGCACCTGGAGGTTGTGGCTGCTTTCTCCCCTGCAGTGGGAACACAGACTGGAACAGATGCACACACAGTCACACATGCACAGAGTAGAGAATAAAACTTGGTTTATTCAGACCGTACGCTTCCTGTTTGGGGTGCAGAGTGGGGGACAGTTGTGGGGACAGAGAAAGGCAGTGCATTTGGCTTCTGGGGACAAGGTGATTGCTGACTCTTCATGTGACTTTTGGGCCACCAGATGACCAGCTGAATGATGGAGATGGTGATGAAGGGGCTGGCGGCCAGGCCCTTCTGGAGACCTCACAGTGATTACAAACAGAGAGCAACGCTGTGTCCAGTTGGCTCTGTTCCTCTCCAGGGATTATGGAGCAGATGGCTGGAAACATTCAGACTAATAAAAGATATGAAAACTCTGGGTAGAGGGACACTCTGGGGGGCTCCACGTCAGGCAGTGACGTGCAGATTCACGCATGTCCATGCGTGGGCCAGGTCTGTGTGAGAAACGTGTGTGTATGTGTACATATTACATCCTCCACAAGCAGCTGGGGGCCCCCACCCCACCCCCATGCCTGTGCTACTCCATGGGCTGCTTCCAGACCTTTCTTTTCCCATTGGAAGAACTGGGCCTATTGAAAGAACTGACGAAAGGGAGATGGCCCCAGTAAACCTCTGAAGATGCCCTTTCCTCTTGGTCCTTGCACCAGGGTGCAGGAGGAAGGCACCCACCTCAGTCCTGGGGCAGTGGAGGCCAGAACAGGTGGCAGGTGTGGTGGGAGGGGTGGCCTCACTGGGCAGCTGTCTGGGGGCTGCAGGACACCTGCACCAGCTCAGCTTCTGCCAGGTCACTGCTGAACCCAGCGGGGCTGTGCAGGAACTGCCTGAGCAAGGGGGCGGCATGGAGCCCGAGGTGAGGACCTGGGCCCCTGGGTGGCTCTGCCCGCTCGGTGACTGTGCTGGAAGACATCAGGACTGTGTTCCCGAACCGGTCCACCTCCTCATACTGCTCAGTCACGGTTCTCATGGCTCCATAGTGCTGCAAGCTCCCCGGCCCCGTCTGTAGCTCCAGAACACTCTTTTGCCGCCCTGTGGGCAGGGGACTGGCTGAGGGAGGGGCAGGCTCAGGCCGTGCAGAGCACTGGGTGACGTCCTTCCCAGCCTTGTCTTGGACACCTTTCTGCTGGAGCAGGGCCTGGCCTGCGTCCTGAGCTAGTCGTGTGCTTTTCACCGAGATGTCAGCGTTGCCCTTGAAGCTGGGAGTCTCTGGAGGTTTCCTCGTGGCCGACTGGATGGAGATAAATGTCGGGGAGGAGGGTGAATCTCGGCTGGGAGGTAAGACTCGAGGGAGGCACACATCTTCTCTTGATGTCTCCTGCCTCCTGGTGGGAGGGGCCGTTGAAGCTGCGTGACCTCCGACCTCCGTGTGATTTCCGATCCTGACTTCACTCTGGGCCTCCACGTGGCATCCAGCCTTGGCTTGGTTCTTGACTGCAATTTGACCCCCCACCTCCTGTCCGGAGCCACTGGGCCTGGCGCTACTGGTGACTATGACACTGATCTTGTGGGCACTGTGGTCTTTTGGAGGTCCCTGGAAATGGCCTCTGGCGCTGGCCTCAGGCTGGAGGCTGGACATGGAGCTGAGCGCCTTGTGCACAGCTTGTTCAATGTCCAGTAGCCTGGCCAGGGTCTGTTCCTTCAGCCGAGCAACTTCCGTGCTGACCCGTGTCAGCTCCCCAAAGGCCTGCTCCACGGAGGCCTCGGGCTTTTGGTGGACAGCGGGGGCCTGAGGGGTAGCCCCTTCCAGCTGGGGCACCACCTCAAAGAGCCTCCGCAGGGCCTGCACGTCCACACTGGTCGCGGCCTCCTTCTCCAGGGCTTGCACCTGGTTCAGGAGGCCCTGGAGCTTGTTCTGGTTTCTTTGCAGACTCGCAGGGCTCTCGGGGGCCCCTTGCTCGGAACGGTCCATGGGCTGCTCTCCTGAGGAGCCGGAGCCCCCCTGTGGTGAGGTGGGATCACAGTTGACAGCACTGAGCTTGGGGGGCTCAGAACTCTGATTCTGGGTGGGCCTGGGGGCTGTGGTGCTGAGGCCGTGTTGGAGGCTGGGCTGGCTGTGTCCACCAGGGCATTTGGCCAGCGATCTGTGGCCCCGGCCCACAGTGGTGGAAACTTGTGGTTCCACAAGTGGAACCTTGGCTGGCTGAGGGACGGTGGCATCTGTCTCACCTCGTCGCTGCTCTCTTTGCCCCACCTCCGAGGAAAAGCTGGGAGATAAAGGCAAGGGCTTGGGCAGCCTCCGAGGAGGGTGGCTCTGGGTTAGATGTGCCGGTTTAGGGGGCAGCTGCGGCTTCTTCTTTGGGGACATGGTGGGCTCCAGTTGTGAGGTCTTTGTCTGTAACCCTTCAGGGGTTCTCTGGCCAGCAGAGCTGTTGTGGGAGTGAAGGGGGTCCTTCAGGGACTCGGAGACCTGCTGGATGGAGTCCTCGTCACAGCGGGCTCTGGCTGGAAAGTCAGGTCCTGTCACAGCAGCTGGGAGAGTAGGAGGAGGAGGAACAAAGGCATTATGGGCTTGCGGGCTGGCACCTGCCACTTGGGGCCCAGAGGCCAGAATGAGGTGGCCTATAGGGGCAGTCTTCAGGGTGGTCTCTGCAGCTTGGAGGCCCCCTGGGCAGACTTCTGCCATCACCTTCCCTGGAGGCCCCCAGGCCATCTGTATGCTGCCCCCAGGCTCCTCCCGCCCTGGCCCAGTACTCTGAGCTGGGCTTCCCTGGAGGGGGCCGGCAGCCTGGACTGAGAGGGCGGTTTCCCTGCGCCTTGACTGGGGTTCCCTGTCAGAAGGCTGGACACCCCCAGGCGGGTCAAAGGTCCTCGCGGGATGAGCAGTATAGATGCCGTCCTGAATTGTCACCCACCCCTGAGGTGGCCCTCTGGGTAATGCTTGCTCTTCCCCACTGACCTTTCTGGGGGCTGCAGGGATCCAGGGATCACTTCCACCCCCAGGCCTGATGTTGCTTTGGGTAGCCCCAGCTTTCCGAAGACCAGCCTGGATGGGCTCGGCAGTGGCTGCGGGGGCGGGGCCCTGCCTGTGCTTGTTCAGAACTTGCTCGTGCAGGCTCTGGGCTTCAGCTGCTGCCACCGGAAGACGCTGCATGGCGGCTCGGAGGTCTGCGGCCCCAGGCCCCGGAGGGGTAGTCGTGGCTCCTTCTGACTTTCCCAAGACTGCCATCCCTTTCTGTCCAGTGTGACTGTCTCCCTGCTTTTCTGTGTTTTGCAATCGGGCTGGTGCTGCAGCTTCCCCAGCCAAAGGGACTGCCTTTCCAATGGCCCGAGGAGGGCAAGGGGTGGCCCCTGGGCCTCTCAGATGCCCCATCCCCATGCTGGAGTTCAGTGGGGGAACATGGATGATGCTCTCAGTTGGGGGCAGGCTCTGGGCGCCCTCGCTGGCTGGCTCTGGACCCGGGTCGGCCGGTGGCTCCCACCGCAGACTGTGCAGACCGCTCAGGTCTCCTTTGTCTATGCAGCTGGCCAACAGCTGCACGCTGCTCCTCTTGGAGGCCTTGCCAGTCAGCCGGGGCTGCAGAGAGTAGGCAGTCAGTGCGACCAGGCCCTGTTCTGTCTCCTGCATCACCAGCCCAGTCCTTGCCACGGAGGCCCCGAGACTGCAAGCCAGCAGCTGCTGGAGCTCGGGGTCCATGTCTTCAGCACCCCCACTGCTGCCTGGAGTTGGCAGCCTCAGCAGCTTGAGTTGGAGCTGGCCAGTTGGGTCTTCCTGTACCAGCAGCCCCTGCCGGTCCACATCTGGCCGGCACAGGACTTGGCGGATGATCCTGGAAAGTTCACCTGACACCAGCTCCTCCTTTCGTATATGGGGGCATCCCTGCCCTGTGCCCGAGAGCACATACTTGGCAAGGCAGAGCTCCCCTGGCCCTCGGGCCTCCATGAGGATGCCTCCGTGGTGCAGGATGCCGGGGGTGGCGTGCAGAGTCCTCAGGGTCCCTTCAGCTGCAGTCTCCTGGCTATCTTGCATCCCATTCTCTGCGGGGCTCATGGGCTGCTCTTCCTGGAGGTTGCCCCCTCGGACACTCTCAGCTGCCAGGGAGCCCATGGGGCAATTCTCAAAAAGCCAGGTGAACTTGTGGACAGAACCTGAGGGGATGGGCCCGGTGACTACCCGGGGCTGGTCTTCTTCCTTCTTGCCTGCCTCCAGGGCCTGGAAAACCTCCTTCTGACGAGACACCTGCCCTGAAGGGATCTCCACGCGGCTGCAGTATCTCACAGGCCCTCTTCCGCAGGAGCCGCCTGGGGCCTGAAGAGGCTCGGTCTCAAAGACATGTCTGTCTGTCTGTCTCTCCCCAGCCGGGACCTCGGTGACCTGCAGGTGCTGCTCCCTGGATCCCGCTGGCCTGTCCACGGCTTGGGGTTTGAACATCCAGGTGCAGGACTGGGCCTCAGCCTTAGCTGTGGCACCTGTGGCCTCTGACCCCTGCTTTTCGGCCAGCTCATTCATTGGGCACGTCTCAAACAACCACCGGATGGTCTGCACATCACCCTTTGGGGGCGCCTCAGGCTGGGGGTCTCCCTGACTCTTCCCTTCTTCTTCCTTTCGTTCCTGCTGCTCCCTCTGGTGGATCATCTCCAGGGGCTGGGTCTCAAAAAGCCACCGAGCGGTGCCAACATCCCCAGCCACCACCTCCTGCCGGGTGACGCCCTGCACCACGTCAATGGTACTGGGGCTTCGGCCGAGCTGGTCCAGGGGCTGTGTCTCAAACATCCACCTGTAGCCCTGCACGTCACCTCCGACTATCTGCTCTCTGCTAACAGAAGTCAGGGCGTGGAGGCGGCCCTTGCTGTCCTGCATGGCATACACTGGGGCCCCTATGCCCTGGGCCTGCCCAGCAGAATCAGTTCCTTCTTCTCTGCTTGGATGCCTATGGGCCAGAGCCTCACCCTGTCCAATGCTGTCCAAGGGAAGGGTCTCGAAAAGGTTCTTAAAAGTCTTCACATCTCCCTTTAGCCCATCCCTCTGGGGGGCACCCTGAGAGCCGGGCAGTGCTGAGGAGCTGTCACTGGATAGGTGCCCCTCATCGTCCTGGTGATCCACCCGCTGTAGGTGACCCACTTGGACCTTGTCTCTGAAAGCATCCAGGGGCTTTGTCTCAAATAACCACAGGGTGGAGCGGACGTCACCAGGGACCACTTCCTCCTTGGGTGGGGCCTCTGCTCCAGCCTCCTCGTCCCCCTTCAGAGTGTCCAGCGCTCGTGTCTCAAACAGATGCCGCTGCTGCTGAACATCTGGACCAGGTGGGATGAGGTCTGGGGACGGCTGGAAGTCCTTCTCGTCTACCAAGATCTCCCGGATGGCATCCAGGGGCTGTGTCTCAAAGATCCAGCGAGTCGCGCTGACATCGGGTCGGTCCCCCTCCTCCAGGGAAATTCCCCGGATCACCCGCACCTGGCTGGGGTCCTGGTTGAAGGCGTCCAGAGGCCGAGTCTCAAACAGCCAGCGGGCAGACCTCACTGCGTTGCTTTGGATCTCCTCCCGGCATGCGGCCTTGACCTCGTGGATGGCACCCTCTGCATCCTGGATGGCACACAGGGGCTCCGTTTGGAACAGCTTCACTGTCTTTTTCACATCACCCTTCAGCTCTTGGATCTCTGAGCGCAGTTCCAACGGGCTCTGCTCCTGCAGGGAGGTGCGGGAGCCCAGGCAGTCCAGCGGCCGCGTCTCAAACAGCATCCTGGTACCCTGCACGTCTCCGCTGGCTGCGGGCTCCCTCACAGTAGCCTCCAGTTCCTTGGCCCGCCCTGTCAGCTCATCCAGTGGCTTTGTCTCAAATAGCCAGCGAGCTGCACGGACGTCCCCTCCACCCGGCTGGGGCTTGGCTGGCTCTTGGTCTGTGCTGTTGGCAAAGGAGCCTTCTTCAAACTTGCGGGAAGTGGCCTGGACGTCACCACCCGGCACAGGCTCCTTGGCAGCTGGCCTCTCGTGATCTCCAATGGCATCCAGTCGCCAGTTCTCAAAGATCCAGCGCATGCACTGAACGTCGCCCTCGGTGGGTTCCTCAGAGCCCAGGACCTCAGCCAGATCCTCTGCCACAGCCGCGGCCAGATTCTTGCGGAGCTCGGGGTGGATGTGCCTGTAGAGGCGGCGGAGCTCACTAGCTTGCCGCTGCTGATGGAACTTGGAGAAGGACTCCTTGGGTGGCAGCAGGGGCAGGTCCTCCGGGGCTGGGGGTGGAGGGAGGGGCAGGTCCTCTGCAGCTGCCATCCTCATGGTTGGTGTGGGGGCCACCTGCGTCTGGGTGTCGGCCATCCTTCTGAGAAGAAGGGGAAGAGATGAGGGTGGGATTGGGGGCCTTAGGTCTAGATGATCAGCGGGGTAGAGGCTGGATACTGGGAGAAATGGCAGGAAACAGGGCTCAGGGTCAGAGTAGCTCTGGGTGACTTATGCTTAGGGACTCCTTCCCTCTCTCTATGCACCTGGCCTGGGCTTCACTCTGCTGCCGGCATGTTTGGTGTGCAACAGGTCTTGAACATAGGACATGTGGACTCATCCATCACAGTGGGTTCCTGCTTCTCTGCATCTCCTGGGTTGCTAGAGAGCCACCATGGTACCACTGGCCATGAGACACTTTCCTTTAGCTCCACAAGGGATGCCCAAAACAGGGCAAACTGGACATGCCCCATTCTCGCCTGCCTTTGTTAAAGATCGGTATTTCCCTAGAAGACTTCCAGGGGAGTGGCCGGGGGGGGGGGGGGGGGGGGGGGGGAGGCCGGGGTGTGTGGTCCCCGCGGGGGGGGGGGGGGGGGGCGAGGGGGGGGCGGGGTTGCCGGGGGGAGACCCCCGGGGGGGGGG
>CAUYQU010018304.1:0-38583 GCA_963574635.1 Cheracebus regulus | reverse complement strand
ATTTTATTCTCTTTGTAGCAATTGTTGATGGAAGTTTGCTCATGATTTGGCTGTTTGTTATTGGTGTGTAGGAATGCTTGTGATTTCTGCACATTGATTTTGTATCCTGAGACTTTGCTGAAGTTGCTTAGCAGTTTAAGGAGATTTTGGGCTGAGACGATGGGCTCTTCTAAATATACAATCATGTCATCTGCAAATAGAGACAATTTGACTTCCTCTTTTCCTAATTGAATACCCTTTATTTCTTTTCCTTGCCTGGGTTCTCTGGCTAGAACTTCCAATACTACACTGAGTAGGTATGGAGAGACAGGGCATCCTTGTCCAGTGCCAGTTTTCAAAGGGAATGCTTCCAGTTTTTGCTTATTCCGTATGATATTGGCTGTGGGTTTCTCATAAATAGGTTTTATTATTTTGAGATATAATAAAAGTTCAGTTTCCATGTAGTTGTGTGGTTTTCCATTGATATCTAGTTTATTGAGAGTTTTTAGCGTAAAGTGCTGTTGAATTTTGTCAAAGGCTTTCTCTGCATCTATTGAGATGATCACATAGTTTTTGTTTTTGGTTCTGTTTAAGTGATGGATTACATTTATAGATTTGCATATGTTGAACCAGCCCTGCATCCCCAGGATGAAGCCTACTTGATCGTGATGGATAAGTTTTTTGATGTGCTATTGCATTCCATTTGCCAGTACTTCATTGAAGATTTTTGCATTGATGTCCATCATGGATATTGGCCTGAAGTTGTTGTTGTTGTTTTTTTTTTTTTTCAGTTGTGCCTCTTTCAGGTTTTGGTATCAGGATGATGTTGGCCGTATAAAATGAGTTAGGGAGGGTTTCCTCTTTTTCTATTGTTTGGAATAATTTCAGAAGGAATGATAGTAGCTCCTCTTTGTACCTCTGGTAGAATTCAGCTGTGAACCCTTCTGGCCCTGGACTTTTTTTGGTTGGCAGGCTATTAATTGCTGCCTCAACGTCAGACCTTGTTGTTGGTCTATTTAGGAATTCGACTTCTTCCTAGCTTAGTCTTGGGAGGGTGTAAGTGTCCAGAAATTTATACATTTCTTATAGATTTACTGGTTTATTTGCATAGAGGTGTTTGTAGCAATCTCTGATGGTAGTTTGTATTTCTGTGGGATTGGTGGTGATATCCCCTTATCATTTTTTATTGCATTTATTTGACTCTTCTCTGTTTTTTATTAGTCTGGCTAGCGAACTATCTATATTGTTGATCTTTTCAAAAAAACAGCTACTGGATTTATTGATTTTTTGAAGGGTTTTTCTGTGTCTCTATCTCCTTCAGTTCTGCCTTGATATTAGTTATTTCTTGCCTTCTGCTAGCTTTTGAATTTGTTTGATCTTGCTCCACTAGTTCTTTCAATTGCGACATTATGATGTTTATTTTATATCTTTCCTCACTTCTCTGGTTGGCATTTAGTGCTATAAATTTCCCTCTAAACACTGCTTTACATGTGTCCCAGAGATTCTGGTACGTTGTGTCTTTATTCTCATTGGTTTCAAAGAACATCTTTATTTCTACCTTCATTTCATTATTTATCCAGTAGTCATTCAGGAGCAGTTGTTCAGTTTCCATGTAGTTGTGTGGTTTTGAGGGAGTTTCTTAATCCTGAGTTCTAATTGTATTGCACTGAGAGACTGTTATGATTTCTGTTCTTTTGCCTTTGCTAAGGAGTGTTTTACTTCCAATTATGTGGTCAATTTTAGCATAAGTGCAATGTGGTGCTGAGAAGAATGTATATTCTGTGGTTTTGGGGTGGAGAGTTCTGTAGATGTCTATTAGGTATGCTTGGTCCAGATCTGCATTCAAGGCCTGGATATCCTCATTGATTTTCTGTCTCGTTGATCTGTCTAACATTGACAGCGGAGGGTTAAAGTCTCCCACTATTATTTTGTGGGAGTCCAAGTCTCTTTGTAGATAGATAAGAACTTGCTTTAAATATCTGGCTGGGCCTGTGTTGTGTGCATATATAGTTAGTGCAGTTACTTATTCTTGTTCCATTGATCCTTTTACCATTATGTAATGCCATTCTTTATCTCTTTTGATCTTTGTTGGTTTGAAGTCCCTTTTATTAGTGACTAGGATTGCAAGCCCCTGCTTTTTTTTTTTTTTTTTTTTTTTTGCTTTCCATTCATTTGGTAAATCTTCCTCCATCCCTTTATTTTGAGTCTAGTTGTGTCTTTCCACATGAGATGGGTCTCTTGTACACAGCACACCGACGGGTCTTGACTTTTTATCCAATTTATCAGTCTGTATCTTTTGATTGGGGCATTTAGGCCATTTACATTTAAGGTTAATGTTATGTGCAAATTTGATCCTGCCATTTTGTTACTGGCTAGTTGTTTTTCCCTTTAGTTGATGCACTTTCTTCATTGCATCGTTGGTCTTTACCATTTGGTATGTTTTTGCAGTGGCTGGTACTGGTTGATCCTTTCCATGTTTAGTGTTTCATTCAGAAGCTCTTGCAAGGCAGGTCTGGTGGTGATGAAATCTCTCAGCAATTGCTTGTCTATAAAGGATTTTATTTCTCCTTCACGTATGAAGCTTAGTTTGGCTGGATATGAACTTCTAGGTTGAAAGTACTTTTCTTTAAGGATGTTGAATATTGGCCTCCACTCTCTTCTGGCTTGTAGAGTTTCTGCCAAGAGATTCACTGTGAATCTGATGGGCTTCCCTTTGTGGGTGATCCAACCTTTCTCTCTGGCTGCCCTTAGCATTTTCTCCTTCATTTCAATCCTGGTGAATCTCACAATTATGTGCCTTGGGGTTGCTCTTCTTGAGGAATATCTCTGTGGTGTTCTCTGTATTTCCTGGATTTGAATGTTGGCCTGCATTGCTAAGTTGGAGAAGTTCTCCTGGATAATATCCTGAAGAGTGTTTTCCAGCTTGGATTCATTCTCCCCATCACATTTAGGTATACCAATCAAGTGTAGATTAGGTCTTTTTACATAATCCCATATTTCTTGGAGGCTTTGTTCATTTCTTTTCTCTCTTTTTTCTCTAATCTTGCCTTCTCATTTTATTTCTTGCATTGATCTTCAATCTCTGATATCCTTTCTTCTGCTTGATTGATTCAGCTACTGAAACTTGTATATGCTTCGTGAAGTTCTGGTGCTGTGTTTTTCAGCTCCATCAAGTCAGTTATGTTCTTCTCTATGCTGGTTATTCTAGTTAGCATTTTGTCTAACCTTTTTTCAAAGTTTTTAGTTCTTTGCATTGGGTTAGAACATGTTTCTTTAGCTCAGAGAAGTTTGTTATTACCCACCTTCTGAAACCTGCTTCTGTCAATTTGTCAAACTCATTTTCCATCATGTTTTGTTCCCTTGCTGGTGAGGAGTTGTGATCCCTTGGAGGAGGAGAGGCATTCTGATCTTTGATGGTTTCATTCTTTTTGGGCTGGGTTCTTCCCATATTAGTGGCTTTATCTACCTTTGATCTTTGAAGTTGGTGATTTCAGATGTGATCTCTGAGTGGACGTCCTTTCTGTTGATGTTGAAGCTATTTCTTTATTTTTTATTTTTTATTTTATTTTTCCTTCTAACAGTCAAGTCCTTCTGCTATAGGACCACTGGAGGTTCACTCCAGACTTTGCTTGCCTGGGAATCACCCGTGGGGGTTGCAGAACAGTAACAATTACTGCCTGATCTTTCCTCTGGTAGCTTCGTCCCAGAAGGGTACCCGCCAGGTGTCAGCCAGAGTTCTCCTTTATGAGGCATCTTTTTAGTTATACAGGGGTCAGAGAGCTGCTTGAACAGGCAGTCTGTCCCTTGTCTGCCTGAAGACACACTGCTGGGCGGTCATGGACTCAGTCTAGCTGCTGTGTAAGCTTCCTCTGGCTTTTGTTTACACAGGTAGGTTTAGACCCGCCTCAGCAATGGTGGACGCCCTTCCTCCCACCGAGCTCAATCATCCTGGGTGGAGCTTGAACTGATGTGCTGGCTGTGAAATTCTCAAGCAAGAGGGCTTCAATTTTCTGTTTTTTTTTTTTTGTGGGGGTGGAACCCACCCAGCCGTGTCACCTGTCTCCTTGCGTTCAGCTCCCGTCTTTCTGGGGAGTGGGCAGCTCTGTCCTGCTGGCACTCTCAGTGCTAGTCAAAACGTCTACCCAGATCTGTGCTGATAAACTACAGCATCAGCCAGAGCTGCTGCTCAGCTCTGTACTGATAACTCGAGCCACTTTTCAGCCCAGCAGGGCTTTCCTGGTCTCGGTTGGAAATGTAGGGATCACTCATCTTCTGCATCTCTCACTGGGAACTGCGCTCTGGAGCTGGTCCTATTTGGTCATCTTGGTGTAATTCCCTCCTATTTGCATTTTCTCTCCAGTATGTCTTTAATTTTATAAATTTCATGCTGTTTGTTTCCATGGTTGCTAGTTCTTAATCATAATGAACACCTGATCTATACAGAGGAATTAACATTTCCCTGTGAAATGAACAGAATAAATTATTAATAACCTCCCAACATTTTTGCAGGGACTACGTTAAGCTCTTGACCTCTAGCAAAGATTTTCTTTCTTTTTTTTAACTTTTATTTGAGGTTTGGGGATACCTCTGCAGGCTTGTTACACAGGTAAACAGGTGTCATGAGGGTTTGTTGTACATATTCTTTTATCACCCAGGTATTAAGCTCAATACCCAATAGTTATCTTTTCTTCTTGCAATGATTTTCAAAGGGCCTCTTTGACTTTCTTTTCGAATTTTGTATAGTATATGGACTTCAGTTATTTCATGATAATTTAGGTTTTCCAACATTTCACAATCTATATTGACAGGAAACATCTATGCTTGTCAGTATGTGTGCTTTTGAGCCTAAGTCAGATATATTTCAATTAAAAAAAATACTTTTTTGTACATATTTATTAAATCTCAGCCAAAATCAATTGATAAATTAGGTGAATACTGGCATTCCCTCGTTCACCAAACTAGGGCCCAGAGGGAAGTTCACAAATACCAGCAACCCCTCAATGAGTCACTATGATTAGGCTTCCTAAGCGACATTAGAACACCTTATTTCAAAGAAAATTGAAATGGTGTTTGATCCTCTGGACATTTTCCACATTGCAGCATGTGGACAATGATGAAAATAAAGAGTTTATTATTTCCTGGATATATACCACTGAATAGTTATGTGACCTTACATAAATTACTTATCTATGCCTCAATTTCTTCATCAGAGAATAACAACAGTATCCACTTCACAGGATTATTTTAAGGAGTAGAGGGGCATATATTTGTTAACGTGTGGAACAGTTACTGCTGCATATTAGTCACTATTTTAAGTGTTTGTTAAATACAAATGTCAGTTAATCAGTCTGATTCCATGCAGCATGAAACCACATTTTCTATTAAAATCTTTTTTTCATAATAAATGTTTATTTATCCTCTTATGATGTAAGATCATTCTGATTTTAAATTTCCTTGTGTAGCACTTAATAAATATTATTTGATCATCTACTTCTGTCTCTGAAAGGTCTAGTCTGTTGGCAATAATAGTGTCATTTACACTGACCACACTGAGCCACTTTATATGTCACCTCATTTAATCTGCATTAAGAACCTTATGAAGATTGGTGTCATCCTTATTACAGATGAGAAAACTCAAGTTTCAAGAAGTTAGACAATTTGCACAGGTTTACAGAGTTTAAAAGTGGCAGTGGTGAATTTGGAATCAACCTCTGGTGATCTCCAAAGCCTGTCTTAATCAGTCCATTACTATAGATAAAGTGCTATATAGATAATGTCACAACTTTTCAAAACTAGAACTTTGTCCCATTCAGTAATTTTTAACCTACTCCAAGAAGCTCAGCAATATAAGTAAAAGTGGAATCTTTCGAGCCTGTGAGTGGGATTTCTCTCCTTCCCCATACTCCACAAGCTTACGTGTATGATTGATTCCCACAAACAACTGTGTTTTCTGGTGGGAGTGAGGAACACATACCTAATGGGCTCTAGAGGGTGCCTGGAACTGTGCCAAAAATGACCTTCTGTACCTCTCCCATATACTTCTGTAAAATGCTGGTATAAGAGGTATTTAGCCTCAGGAGACACTTTCTGCAGTAGTTGAACAGCTCTGGAAAGGATAGCATATCCCATCCTTTTGGCCTAATGATAGTTAGCTCTAACAATATTCTTAGTGATAAACGTCCCATTAATCACGGGAAACACTGACTAACTCTGGGTTGGTCTTTTAAATTGTGAAGCTCCAGTAAAATATTTCAACTCACTTGGCTTGGCTCAATTGCTAATGAGGAAGTCTGGGTTTTATAAATTCCCTGACACACAACAGTCACTGCAAAATCCTGATGTCGGTCTGTCCTGCATCCTCTGATGGATCCCTGAGGTGCCTTCCTTCAGGGACTACCAATGACCCACTTCTAATAGAAAAATGAACAGAAGCCACTTTTTTTTCCTGAAACCATTTCTGGGTAACAACTGAGGGGAAATTTTGCTCTCCACTGCTCAGATAAGTAACTAAAGTTCTTTAAGTATCACTGGCTGTCATTGATCTCTATTTTAGTAAATGATGATGTCAGCAGAGATTTGTTTGAATTTAAAGACTAAATTCTGGAATTCTATAACCCTAGACACTTAATGTCAAAAGAACAACTACAGAGAAGCCTGTAGAAGCATTCATAATAGCTTGGGAAAAATGAGAGTGTGGCATTGCTTCAGAAAATTGGTGGTTCACATTGCTACCAGAGATGTTCACAAGCAGAACTTGTAGTTGGCAGATGCTAGACACAGAAGCAGCTGCTCATCTATCATCACCTTTTTAAGAAGAGAGACCACACATATACAGCATGGCAGTTATTATCCTGGTCAGTGATCTAGCCAAAATATCTAATCTGGTTTACAGCTAGGAAATAACAGTTCATTGAGATAGAGTGAAGGCATGTTAAAAGTCACACAGCAACTGGGCACGGTGGCTCATGCCTGTAATCCCAGGACTTTGGGAGGCTGAGGCGGGCAGATCACTAGGTCAAGAGATCAAGATCATCCTGACCAACGTGGTGAACCCTCATCTCTACTAAAAAATACAAAAATTAGCTGGGCATGGTGATGCGCACCTGTAGTCCCAGCTACTTGGGAGGCTGAGGCAGGAGAATCACTTGAACCCAGGAGGCGGAGGTTACAGTGAGCTGAGATCGTGCCACTGCATTCCAGCCTGGAGACAGAGCTAAACTCCGTCTTAAAAAAAAAAATGTTACACAGCAAGAGCAAGTCAAAGAAGTGAAGGAGATTATCATATTCATGGTATTCCAGAAATTAATCCCTACAACTACATCAGCTAATAATGGAAGCTGCCTCATTGATATTTCCAAATATAATATATGTCACAAACTAATAAAAACCATTTACAATTTAAAAAGAAAGCATCTTGCCATTTACAGACTCTTTAAACTTGAAACCATTATCTTTAATGTTGACATGCCTAGAAACAAGTCTGTAACAATACTAACTTGAAAGTAGTCTCTACTGACTTTAGCTAACTAAAATAAACACATAAGGAAAAATAAACATGTAGGGAAAAACAAAATGTTCACAATAAGATTTGAAAGAACATTTTGGAAGCTATGAAAATATAGCTCCTATTCCAAATATAATTTTTTACAAAGGTACAAAACTAAAAGTAGCTCAAAACAAAGGATGCAACGAGCAAAACCTTGTTAAAATAATCAAGGTTAGAGAAACAATGCTGATGTTATTGTGCAGTTATTCTCAGATTTCCAACTTTCTAGTCACCTTGGTTTGGTTTATTTGGCACCTCTTGGTCTCTCATAAGATGTTGTTGACACATTTATCTAATCAAATCATTATTATTAGTCAACATTACCGAGCACCTGCTGGGTCCCTGTTAGGAGCCAAGAGTATAAATTTTTGCTAGAGAGACTAGGAATGTGTAAGAAAAAGGAACACCAACACAGATGTAACATATGCTAATTATGGGCAATGAACTGAATGTACCTGCATTTATCTAACAGACTGAACCAAGGGGACTTTCAGACTGGACAGGTGATTTCACACCCAGCCCTCATCATTAATAATTTTTAATGTGAAGATAAAAAATAAATTGTCAAATCAGTAAACATGAAAGAGTTCAGAAGATCAGATGACTAGAAAAGTTCAGTAAGGAGTTCACAGTTATTAGACTTAAAGAGCGCCTTTCAGAAAAGTTATGACTTAAATATACAAATAACTATTACTTATTTTATGATTTAAAAGCAATATTTTTACATCTTTTCATAAATAGGCGAGGACATTTGGAGCGGAGTTCTCACAAAAAACATGACTAGGAAGGAATCACCACAGTGAACTCTTGAATAGATTAAGTCGCTTTAGGACCTGAATCCTGAGACATCTGCAACAGGGCTAAACCCATTTTTCCTAAACTTTGTTTTGCACTACAATTTTTTTAAAACATTTTTCGAAATGCCTTATTCAACGCGCCTTTTCCCCATTGATTAAAAAATTAATAGATGACATGTGGTTCATTAGGAAGATGGTGACAGAGATTTCTTGCTTCAGAAACGTTGGAAGCCGCTAGTTTAAATGCATCCGGAACAGAGGGCTCTACTTGATTTCTCTCTCTCCGCTGTGTCATTTCAGTCGAAGAAAAAGACAGAATGACGTGTGCGCCTTAAAGACTCAACGGGGTAGAAGACATTTGCTATTATTTCTTTTTTATTTTGAGGTGAGCTTTATACAAACACACAAAACCATGCATTTAAGAGCAAAACATTGGGTAGTGAAAAGAAGCCCTGCGCGTCAGCCACTCCTCGTCTCCGCCAGAGCGTGACCGTCACGCCCTCTGCCACTCATAGGGAAGCGCCCAGGGGCATCATGGGAGTAGGCGGCGGCAGGAATTGTGGGAAATGTAGTTTGGAGACTCCGCCCTCCTCGCCATTCCTGTAATGGCTGCTTCCTGGAAGGTAATGTACGAACTCGTTTCCAAAGGATACTTAGATTGCACCAGTGTATTTGCAAAACGGGAAGATTTGCACCTTGCCAGGCCAAAGTAGGGATTCTTTTTCAGCTCTTAATGTCAGGTTTTGAAATGAACTTATCTCTCCTTTCTGTTTCTTTTTACGTTTTCTCGTGTGGGTGAACTGACCAACTTTTTAGTTCCCTGTTGGACAGACTGTTTTCTCTCCTCAGTACCTATCCCTCTACCGTCCATATAGCCTCCCCGCTCTGCACTGACTCTAGCTGCCTCTTTAAAATAATAATAATAATTTTTAAATCCTTCTCTCCCCCCCACCCCCCACTCTCATCATAGGTAGTGTCACGTGGAACCTCTTAATCTCAGCATCCGGAGCTCCAGTAAGGGAAAATTTCAAGTCAGATAGAATTCTATATATACCATCTATTTGGTAAGTCTTATTAATTCCCCACAACTTCTCAGAGTTATATGTTGTGTGACTTTGGCCAGATTTGTCTGCATTTCCTGGATGGGAGAGACCCTAAGAAAATGTAATTTTTACCCACTAGGATATTTTAAGTTTCCAAGTTAGTGTCTCTTGCATTTTTTTCTGTTTGTTCTTAATTAAAAACTTGAACTCCTGTTCAGTTTTTGTTTGGTTGATGCACAAGGTGTTGGCATTATCATGGAAAATTGATAGAGTGCTAGCATGAGAGAGAGAGATGAGCCTCAAATTACTGTCTTTAACATCCCTCTGTTTTTCCACCTATAAAATGAGGAGATGGATCTGAAATGATTCATAAAGTATCCAAAAGATTGGCTAGCCTGTTATTTGTCATGTGTTCATACTGTCATTTGAAAAGGAAGGAATTTTTAATGGTTCCTTTTTGTTTCCATCTTTAATTTCTAGGAACCTTCAGCCCTCAAGATTCCAACATCATGACCTCAGTTTCAACACAGTTGTCCTTAGTCCTCATGTCACTGCTTTTGGTGCTGCCTGTTGTCGAAGCAGTAGAAGCTGGTGATGCAATCGCCCTCTTGTTAGGAGTGGTTCTCAGCATTACAGGCATTTGTGCCTGCTTGGGGGTATATGCAAGAAAAAGAAATGGACAGATGTAACTTTGAAAGGCCTACTGAATCAAACCTCACCCTTTTCAGCCTTTGTGCTATAGAGGCTAAACCTGAGCTTTGGTGTCTGAAAGTTTCCAAGAATCAGTAAATAAGGGAGTTTTACATTTTTTGTTGTTTCCATGAAATGGGAACAAACATACATATATAAATTGGGAAAAAAAAAAGTTCTCTTTGCAGCAAATAGTGCACAGAAAAATGCAGCCTATAATTTGTATTTGCTGGTTAGAAAAGAGGTCAAAGAAGTAAGATGGCTGAAATTTACATAAGTAATATTTCATAGTTTTTGAATTCTCAAAGCATGTGAAATAGGAAGAAGGAAGTCCTTGCCCAGAATCTTAGGAACTCACCACTGTTCGGTTATAATCACTGCCTCCTGAATTGCTGAGGAGTCTTTTCTCCATCTTTTTATTAGATTTTTGTTTTGTTGTCTTTCAAGTTAATATTGTATTTAGATATAAGAGAGTCAACCAAAAAGGGAAACTTTTATCTCTGAGGAAAAAATGTTTAGAAAAATGTATTCAGTGTATCTGATACTGAAATGCAGAAAAAAATTAATGTTAAAAAAAAACTATAGACATTGACATGGAAAAGAGATTTATTGTTAAGAAAAAAACTTTATATTAACTAATGTCCTCTTGATGAGAAGTGCTATATTAAATATAAACCTATTATGTTGTAAGTTAATGTGTCGTGTCCATTTCTTATTTGGGGCTGTTTTTATCCATTGTGGATTTTTATATACGCTAAGTGGAGAAGGGCAGGATACATTGTGTTACTGCAGTAGGTTGAAGAGACATAATCAGTGACAAGTGAGAACTGGGCAACATTGAGGTCAGAGAAGCCCCGATAGAAAATCTAGATATACAGAAGGAAAATGAAATGGCCTAAACTGATTTGCATGCCAGCCAAATGAAATACCCACTCTGGCCTAGCTACTTAAAGTATCCTCAAGCCAGCAACATCACCTAGGACTTATTAGAAATGCAGAATTTCAGGCCCCACCCAGACCAACTGGATCAGACGCAGCATTCATTTCCAAAGCCCAAGTTAATTTGTGTGCACATTACAGATTTAAAAAGACTTCCAACTTGCTTAAGCCCAAGAATCATTTCAGGCACTTGATAAAACTTTTAGATTCCCTGGTCTCTCTCCTGGTTGTATAGCTGTGGGATGGGGCCTGGAACTCCATGTTTAACAAGGGTCCTCAGTGATTCATTTGATTCTCAAGTTGTAGCCAGCATAAAATAGTCTAAGGAAATCAAACTTTAGGGTCACACTAGAAGTAAGTAGTCAAATTTTTTTCCTAAAATGCATTTTCCAATATCTAGCTCTCCAGATCACATTGGGAGCTTCAATTTTTATCCAAAAACAGGCACCAGCAACCTAAAATCCTGTTTATGGTGCAATTCTAGCATGAGCTTACCTGGCTTGCACGAAAGTTTTGGTTAAAGGGTACAAGCAGTGAGGGAGGATCATGTAATAAAGACATGGAGCTGTTTCATTTTTTTGCTAGAGGAAGCACTAACATTCTTTATTCAAATTAATTGACAGTTAAATATTATGGACTTGATAGAGCTTGATTGTACATGCATTTTTTTGTTGTTGTTGTTTTAAAGAAGGAAAAAGGAATGATGCAAGTTGTACAACAGTTGTCATCTCTTATACACCAGCCCATTAGTGCTGATGTAGAAAAGCTGCTGCTGCTTCCTTGCACGTCAGCTTTTCCACTGGGATGGGAGAAATCAAACCTAAAGTACATTTTAAATCACAGTGCAGTAGTCATTTAGTCACCTCCAGGTACTATTTTAAAAATGTTCAAAATAAGACTACAGACAAACATTCTTTAGTCAACGTGTATTTCTAAAAGTGCCTAGGAGAGGCATTTCCTTATTTTCCCCTTAAAAGTAGAGAATTCTCTTGAGGTGGCATGCAGGAATTTTGATGGATATGATGGGGAACACCTCCTCTAAAAGTAGCCTCATTTCTCATCTATTTAATTTAGATTATATGGCTTTGTCTGAAAAGAACAGAATCCTTATGGTGGCTCTTAACCTTTTTAGGCCACCAATTCCTTTGAGAATCTGATGAAAGCTATAATCTTTTTTCCTAGGAAAATTCCCATGCATGCTGACATTTTGAGATTAGTTTCAGAGCTGAAGCCCATCCAGGATCTTTCCAATTCTAAAATTCCTTGATTTTCTATGAGGGATAACACCTGCTATGGAGCAGTTATGGCAAAAATGGGATTAACAAATGTTCTGGTGCCCAGCACAATTTGTAGATATCTAGTAAATGCACTGTACGTGTTAGCTCAACTGAGTTAAAAATAGCTAAAATCAAGTGAAGAATTTAAGGTCCTTGCCAATACTTATATTTCTATTTTCTGTAGTTTGAATGTAACTAGTCTATTTCTCTAATGCTAAAAATAAGTACATTTCCTGCATCATTTCTGTCTTAACTTCTTTCATAACTTTCCTTTGTCATTAGTTTTTAGAAGTTTGATTGTGATCTATCTTGGCATGGATATCTTTGGGTTTATCCTTACTCGGTATTTGAGACACAGTTTTATACTTTTTCCCAAATTTAGGAAATTTTCAGCCATTATTTCTTTTCAAAAATTTTAGCTCCACCTTCATTCTCCTTTTCTTCTAGGACTCCAGCAACCCAATGTTAGACCTTTTATTATAGTATGATGCATACCCTAAAGCTCTATTTATTTTTTCAATCTTTTTTTCTCTTCTTTAGGTTAGGTAATTTCTAGTGTTCTATCCTTAAGTTCACCGTTTCTGCTATTGTATTTTTAGTTCAAGACTTTCCATTTTGTTCTTTGTGTCTTTTTTTTTCTTTGTGGAGACCTGTTTTTTCATTTGTCTCAGGCATGTTTCTGAGGCACCTGCTCACTGAAGCACCTGTTGATGGCTGCTTAAATCCTTGATAATCCTAACATCTCTGTCACCTCGGTGTTCAGCATCTGTTGATTGTCTTCTCATTCAAGTTGAGATCTTCCTGGTTCTTAGTATGATGAATAATTGTCTATTGACATCTGGAAATTTGGGGTATTATGTTTAAAAGGCTGTGGCTCTTATTTAAATCTTTTATTTTAGCAGACCTCCTCTGACACCACTCTTGTCGGAAGCGAGGATGCCTCCTTCTTCCTGCCAGATGCAGATAGAAGCCTCATGACTGCTCCCCACATTCTCTTCACTGACACTGGGGATAGCTTGCCTTGTTACCACCAGGTGGGGATGGAGTCCAGGCCCTCCAGATGGTCTCCACGGGTCCCAGCGTAGAAGAGGGAGGTTCTTACTATCAACTGGTGAGGATGAAAGTGCCAGCTCCCCACCCAGCCTTCTGTGACACCACCTCAATGGGGAGCCTGGAACATCTACAGCCTGGTGAAGGTGGAGGTTTTGGCACTCCACTCAGCCTTTGCTGATGGTGGAAGTGGGGCTACAGTTCTTTCTGTGGTATCTAAAGGTTTTCAAGTTTTCTGTTTCACTAAGCTGCACCTTTCCTATTCCTTGAATACCAGAGAGAATGGTCTTGTTTGGTTTTTTCCCTTTTTTTTTAAGTCTAAGACCATTGACATTTCTGGGCTACTAATTTCTCCAGTACTCAATCTGAAACAGGAGGGGGAAAAAATCCAGCAAACTTACCACTTTTTTGTTCTTTTGGTCTTGAGGTACCCAGCTGTTGTGCCTTCTTTCTGCCTTTCGGAATCATATGTTTGTTTTATACATAATGTCCAGAGTTTTTAGCTGTATTTAGTGGGAGGAATAGAAAAAAAGATGCCTATTCCATCTTCCTAGAAGTATAAGTCCTCTTGGTGCATATTTAGAGAGTGAATTTTCTGAGATACTCCAGAGATGGAGATATAAAACACCAGGAAAATGATTACTTCAAGGTATTTTACTCACAGACTTCTGTCCCATGATCTCCCACATCCACCTTCTCCTCATCCATCCAACATGTTGTTTATTCCTATCTTGACCCAATAACCCTCAACTAGGGAGTGAGACTAACCAAGAAATACAGGGTTGTGGATAAAGTTTGAGAAAATGGGCTGTATTCATATTTTCTCTCAGCATTGAGACTGCAAGTGGCAGCTTCTTGAAAAACTGATGTGATACCAATTGTGCCAACTAACCAGGTCCAGGAAATCTCAGATACTATACCTCACATGCACCTGTGTCCTGCTGGACTTTCTAGCTCTGCAAAAGCTTATCAAATTACATCTCCAACCTTGGATATAGGAATGGTAATGCAGCTATATAGCCTGCAGCACATAATGAATGAAGGAGAATTTTCTGCATATGACCTATCTCCCAACCAGGGGCTCTCATATCAGTCTCTTCAGTGGTACTATAATAGAGGCTAAAGGTCCAAGATATGGAATTTAACAGCCTTCCAACAATTAAAATGTGATATTGGGCAAGTCATTCAATTTCTTTTAAATTTCTATCTCCCTATCTGTTAATTGGGTGTAATAATAGTATTTCTCCACTCTACCTTCTAGGTAGATGAGAAATATCTAAGGTAGTGTATGTGGAAGGGTTGGCTTGCTGTATGTTATTATTAGTAGTAGTATTCAGAGATATTTCCTAAACAGAAGGGGGAAAAAACTTTACAAGCATCAATTTTTGAATTTATAAAGAGCACATCTTAAAAGTTATATGAACAAATCCTATATCAAACTTTAATTTTAATTTTGACATTTTCCTAAGTCCTAACAGGCACTTGAAGATGATACTCAGTCTTTATTTTTTATTACAGTCCCTCTCAACACACACAATTATAGCTTAGAAATTGATAAAGCTCAAAGACATCTGTGAAGAAAAGAAAATTCGACTACCCTAAAATTTTCCTAAATCTTCTTGTTTGTACCTCATGCTCTTGAAGGGGGGAAAAAGGGAAGAAAATAATTGATTATCTTTTAATGATTCTTACTGTGTTAACCATGGGTTCCTTCCTAAATAGCATAACAAACACTTAGCAGCAACTGCCCGAATCATTTAAGGAGATGCAAGGCATTTGGTTTTGCCTATTCAGGAAAATAGCAGATCTGGTCCCTATTCCACCAAGAAAAATACTGACAAATCTCATCTCATGAGACGTCATTAAATTATAAACCACATATAATGTGTTTATTGTTTGTTTCCTGTGGTGGAGAGTAGAGAGGAAGCCCCTATCTTGATTTACTAATCCCAGACGTGATTTTCACTTGTGGTGAAAATAGGGCCAAATCAATCAATGTTTGCAGAAAAACATGTTTAATTTTTTTTTCAGTAACTTCATTTTTGAAAATACTTTCTGTAACTGAATAATATATATCTAACATCTAAATATAAAATGCAGAAGACTAGAAAAATACATGATTGCTGCAAAAAAAAAAAGATAATGTGGTTTAGTTTCTCATTGATTTGTAAGTATCAGAGCTAAAATACTCTTCGCGCATATATTTCCACTGGATCCATTTTATATGGGTGATTAAAATTTTGGAAAATATTAGTTGGTACTTCATAATCTGAAATGAAATTATGAAATTTTATATACAAGAGGGTTATTTTTAAAGGGCTAATCATGTAGCACTTTGTTAAACATAGGGATTATAAATACTGTATTTCTCAATATTAATCAAGATAATTATGCTCTGGATAAATATGCATAAATCACTAAACAAAAGAATTTAGAAGCAGGCATGAGCACCAAGAACAGAAACTATACCATTTTCTGTTTCAGATGATTTGTCACAACAACCCTTTCATTCTGCCACAAAAATTACCAGGGCATTTTGATACCAACATAAAACAATTTGATGGGCCCTGAGATGACATGTGCTAACTTTAACTTACTTAAGCAACAGTTTTCAAGATACAACCAGTACTCTTTAGAAAGAAAAATATTTATCAACTGTCAGGCAAATGACCTTGAGCCAATAATTGAACCTCCACAACTTTTTCATCAGTACAATTTTTTTTTGACAGTAATTTCTAGGAGGTTTCTTATTGATAGAATTTTGTGGCTTCATAAAAAGAGTTTTCCTAATTTCAAAAATAACAAGGTGTAATGTGTTAAAAATATTGTAATTAGCCATTTTCAGTACACAGCAATGAGAAGCTGATTTCTTCTTCCAACTCCTCAGTGACCATAGTCTCATCATTTGGTACATTTTTGGATTTCAATTCTGTCAGACAAGGAGGGGTAGCTTGTTTCTGTACTGAACAAGTGTGATTAGGGATTGTCTTAAGAAGGAAGAATAAAAACAAACGGTAGCCCTGACACTCTCACTCACAGCAAACAGCCCACATGCTAATTGATGCTGGCCTGGCTGTATTCAGGAATAAACAACTTTTGGTTTCACGGGCTTGGTCTTTTCTGGCACCACCAATGAGACTTAGGTCATAGATACCATATTCCCAGTGATCAAGACAGACACTTGAGAGGATAGGTGGCACTCGTCACACTCTCCCTCTAATGTAACTGTTAAGTCTTATGGAATCCACCTCCAAATTGTCCCTAGGATCCACCCACTTCTCTCCATCCCCATGGCTCCTACCCAAGTAGACCATCATGAGGATGTGGATGACATCCACATCCACAGCAGCCCCCAGCTGGCCTTCCAACCTCCTGTATTAGTCTGTTCTTACAATGCTATATAGAACTACCTGAGACTGGGTAATTCATGAAGAAAATAGGTTTAATTGACTCACAGTTCTGTAGGCTCTACAGGAAGCTTGGCTGGGAGGCCTCAGGAAACTTAGAATCATGGCAGAAGATGAAGGAGAAGCACAAATATCTTACCATGGTGGAGCAGTAGAGAGAAAAAGAGTGAAGCGGGAAGTGCTACACACTTTTAAACGACCAGATCTCATGAGAACTCACTATCTTCAGAACAGCCAGAGGGAAATTCACCCCCATGATCCACTCACCTCCCACCAAGTCCCTCCTTGAACTGGGGATTACAGTTCAACATGAGGACACAGAACCAGACCATATCACCTCCCTCCTACCCCTCTGCAATCTTTTTTCAACACAACTGTGGTAAACTTCATAAAACAAATCTGATCTCATCTCAAAACTCTTTAAGGGATTTCCTGTTTTTAAGAATTTTTTAACCTTAAGAAAGCACTGTTTGATCTGCCCATATCCCTCCCCTTATTTCTCCAGTCTCATCTATGTCTGTGATCCCTAACCTACCTTGCATTAAAGTTTTCTCACTTCCTAAAAAACACCAGGTGAGTTCTCTCTCTTTCTCTCTTCTTCCTTTTATCTCCTGTTTCTTCCTTCTCCTTCCTCCTCTCAGTGTCTTCTATTCTCCTCACTTCTCCCCCTCTCTGCGTTTGCATGGTTCTTTCTCTTCCTGGAGTAGTTTTTCCAGTTCCTAGATTATTCCTACCTCCTTAGACTTGAACAGCAGTTTTTAGGACAACTTCCCTGACCCTGTCTGAGTCACATATCCCACTGTATGCTCACATAGTATTCTTTACCTCTCTTAGAATTCCAATATCATGCTGTATTGGAATTCCTGCTACTTATCTTTCTCTCTAAACACCCTCACCCCTATCTCAAGAGTCTAAGCTCTGTGAGTACACGCACTGAGTCTCTAATTCACTGTATTTCTGCTTCCAGCATAATGCCTGGCATGTGGAATTTGCTCACCCAATTCTGATAGAATAATTTGTAATATAAAGTTAATGTAGCCCGGGATCCACAGTGGATCATGACATCCTCCCAGTGAGCCTGGCTGTACTCACACTGTCCTCAGTACAGCTCTCCCAATCTTTCAGATGTTGCATGGGACAGGCCTGAGATTCTTTGTGATACATATCATTTTCTTGGACATTAAATTATATTTATAAAACATGATTTTTGTAAATATTAATATATAGTCTAGTTAGTTGAGTTAAATGATTATATATACTATTTATAAAAGCTTGCATTGTATGGACATATTTAATGCTCTGTATAGCATTTAGTTCAGAAATGATTCATCATTTTGAATGGTGAACCACAGGATGATCTTCTCCTTTGCCCCCTCTCATTCTCTTACTCATACTGTACTCCAGCAACAACAGACTGCCTGCATTGGCAAACTGAAATGCCTTGCCATGCTTCCATACTCATGGAACATTTACCAATGTTGTTTTCTTCACAAAACCTTTCCTAAAAGGAGTAAATTATATCCATCCTCCAGAGTTCACAGTACATTATTTTTACCTGTTTTACCCTGTTTCATTCAACCCTTTTTCGCCACTGGCCCTACCGTCCCCTCCCTTCCCATTCATCCCCATATCTATTGCCTATATCTTAAATGTATTAAAATGAAATTGTGTCTTTTTATCATTGCAAGTACTAACGCACAGCTAAAAGAGGTTTCAATAAATATTTGTTTATTTGTGCATTAAATTTAGTTCATAAAACATCCTAAAGAACAGATTGATAGAGTAGCATTGAATAAACAAGTCTATATGCTGACAGAGGTATAATATTAAAACTAATATTATTGCTTTTTAATAACACTGCAGATTTGGAGCTTCCCTTTTATATACAAATGTGTTACCTCTGTCTTTCTGAAAGCTGTTGGCAATTCAGACTTACTCTAAATGTCATCTACTGAAAAATATCCATTGTGAAGTAATCACAAAACAGTTTTCAACACACTGTAGTCTTAGAGAATGCTATCACAGGTGATCTCAAAGCCCACATTTCATTCAGGTGAAAGCTGTATCAGAAAATTCAGACAAAAAAAAAAAGGAAAGAAAAGATACCTAGAGCCCAAAGTTCTTCTTCATTTTCAAAAATGACTCTCTCAAATAAAGAGCCTCAAATGAATTCCACTTCTCACCCTCATCATGGCAAATGGACTATAGAATAGATAATCCATGATTCCACTCCCCCACTCTGCTGTTGTGTTGGGGCTTTCACCCATGCCCTATCACTTGCTGAAATCAATTCAGTGTGCAGGTACAAGAAACATTAAAAGTCACTTTTTAGAAATCAGCTGGCTCATTCAAATGTTTAGTCCTCTTAAACAAATAGTCCTCTTAGAGAAAAGTGGACTTTATTGATGCTGCCATTATTTAAAGGATATTTGGAATTCAAATTTGGACTATGACATGCCCTTCCAAACACTTCCAATAAAAAGAAATCTTCATGTTTGCCCACTTGGCTTTTGGAATGAGCCAGAAGTGATTCAGAGCTAAGCCCTATATGTGAATGAGGTGAGTGAGAAATAGCAACCACTTGTGAGCTAATTATACAATTGAAAGAGAATGCTGAGCTTCATTTATACCTAGATATTAAGGACTGGGGAGGTTAAATTACTTGGGGAGATTAAATGACTTGGAGAGGTAAAATTACCTCATTTGATAAAATGATGACTTCAGAGTAATAAAAACAATTTTTTTCTGTAACTTACAAGCCAAATTAAATGGTTATTACACTATCTGATATATTGCTTTTTGAACTAAAAATATCATGACATTAGATAATAATTAGTAATATATGGGAATGATATATAGATGACATTAGATAATAACAGAATGACATATACCTTACCTGTCCTCAGCAAAATTGTTTTCCCTCTTGCAAGCCACCTTCCACATGTATAAATTTAATGAAACTGCATTGGAACATGTATACCATTTTGTCTTCTAGTTTTGCTTGTCTGTTTAACATGTAAGTGTTTCATGGATATTTTAACAATCAAGTAATATTCTACCCCTCATATTTACCATTACTTATTCCAAAACAATTCCTTTATTAATGCTGGACATGTCAGTGGTATTTAACATCTTATCATTGATAACACTATACTATAATAAGCAAAGTAGATAATTTTTACCAGGTACCAAAAAAATATTCATATCCTTTGAACCTGTGGTTTCAGCCTGGAAATTAGCTTTTATATATTAATTCTTACATTACATTTCATCAGATGCAAATATATACATAAAAATAAATCTAATGTGTTTATTGTCCTGATCTTCTAAAGAAGCATGTTTTCCAACATGGAGGATAACTGAGTTGACTATATACTACTGTACCAGAAATGCTAGAGGTCTGGGTTTATAAAAGACACTATGAATTCTAGGTGTGGAAAGAAAAGTTTCTATCCAAGGAGAGAAAGTAACAAATCTCTTGTTAGAGAAAAAGTTCAGAGTTACTATGCACTTTTATAATAAGCAGTTCATAAGAGGGGTCAAAAAAGATTCAGCATTTTAAGTGAAAGAAGTATCATTACATGTTCTTCCATATTCATTTTCAAGATTATTTTGTTGTTTCATAATTAAAAATAAAATGTTATTTGTCCAGTGATCTCTACATTTTTTGTTAGTGGTCAATACTAATGATAGCTACCAAGAAATATTATTAATTAAACATTATGACAACAATAAGCACCAAACCACACAATGAAGTGTTTCTTTACTCAGTAGTGTTGCCAAGTGGCAGAAGTTTATGGCTATGAAAGTCTGTGATATAATGAAAAAAAGCACTAAACAAGGAGTCAAAACCATAAGAATCCTAGTTCTGGCTATGCTGCAGTCTATAGGGCACCAGAAGACTAACTCACAAGTTATTTGGGGACTCATTTTCTTAAAGAAAAATATAAATAAGTAGACATGGTCTACTCAAAACACCTTCACTGCCGAGCACTTAAAACTAGAAATCCTCTTTGAAGGATGGTGAGCAAGGTGAAGGAAGGCTTGGGCAAGCAGAATACCCAGAAGTGGGGCCAACCTGGAAAAGTAACCTAAAGTTTCTTGATAGATGTCATGACTTAAGGAAAGCCATCAGGAAACACCCCAAACCAAATGCCTAAGTTCTATACACTCTCCAGTACTTTGGTAATATCTTCGGTTTCATGATTAGTGATGCCTCTTCTGGGTCTTGCAGGCCTAGAGATCTTCTGGCTCTTGATACTGAATGTTAATATGACTTTGGGGTCTACACATTAAACTAAAACCAAAAACTTCCAAATGGAACTCCAAAGTGGGATTAAACACCAGATATTCAGTTTAGGGAGAGGAATGAAGGATGAAATTACCAGAAGTGGGGAGAAGGGGCATGTATGGTCAATGCATAAAAAAAAAAAAAAAAAAAAAACATAGAAAATTATACCATATGAGCAAAAGTTGGTCCTACCTAAAAGAAGGTTAAAGTTTTGTTTTCTAGTCCATTAAAGTAATAATGGCAGCCTAATAGCAATATTCTTAAAAATAGAAAACTTGTCTTTCTTGCTTTGCACTATTCTTGAATACCCAAGATAAAGCATTTAATACAATGCACATTCAATAAACATTTGTAGTCTGACTTAAGAACTCTGTCCACAGAAAAAGCCCAAATGGTTTAGACAACAAAACAAAAGATGTCATAGGAAAAAAATATAAACTATTTTGGCAGCCTGACAAAAATTAAGTAGAATCAAAATAAAATTCAGATTAGTAGCATTACCATAAAAATATAAAATGAGAGCAAGGAAAGAGCACTCGTGCTTTTGTACAAAGACAGCCTATCTCCAGTTTGTTTATATATTTTGCTTTTCTATAAAATGCTGGCAAAAAGTGGTTGCTATAGTGGGTTTATTTGTATTAATTTAAGGGGTAGAAGTGCAGTTTTGTTAAATGGATATATTACGCAGTGGGGAGCCCTGGGCTTTTAGTGTTACCATTACTCGAACAGTATAAATTGTACCCAGTAGATAATTTCTCATCCCTCAACTCCCTCTCATCCCCCCAACTTTTGGAGAGTCTCCACTGGCTTTGCTTCTACTCTGTATGTTCATGTGTAGCTCCCACTTATAAGTGAGAACATGAGGTAGTTAGCTTTCTGTTTCTGAGTCATTTCCCTTAAGATAATGACCTCCAGTTCCATCCATGCTGTTGCAAAAGATATTTCTTTCTTTTTTATGGCTGAGTAGAATTCCATTAGACGACTACACACACACACATACATATACATTATTCCAACATGGAGGATAATATATATTTATATATATGTTACACACACACACACACACCACATTTTCTTTATCCATCATCTTTTAATGGACACTGAGGTTGATTCCATGACTTGCTATTGTGGATAGTGCTGTCATCAACATACGAGTGCAGGTGTCTTTTTCATATAGTTTATTTTCCTTTGGGTAGATACTCAGTTGTGGGATTGCTGGATTGAATGGTAGTTCCATTTTTAGTTATTTGAGAAATCTCCATACTCTTTTTCCTTGGAGGCCGTACAAGGAACTCAACTCAACAGCAGCAACAACAATAACAAAAAACCTCATTAAAAAGTGGGCAAAGGACACGAGTAGACTTTTTTTTTTAAAAGAGCATACTAATGGCCACCAAGTGTATGAAAAAATTCCCACTATCACTAATCATCAGAGAAATGCAAATTAAAACCACAGTGAGATACTGTCTTACACCAGTCAGGATGGCTATTATTAAAAAGTAAAAAAATAACAAACATTGGCAAGGATGAGGAGAAAAAGGAATGCTTTTTTTTTTTTTTTTTGAGATGGAGTCTTGCCCTGTCCCCCAGGCTGGAGTGCAGTGGTGCAGTCTCGGCTCACTGCAACCTCCGCCTCCCATGTTCAAGTGATTCTCCTACCTCAGCCTCCTGAGTAGCTGGGATTACACGTGTCCTCCACCATGCCTGGCTAATTTTTTTTGTATCTTTAGTAGAGACGACTAGTCACCATGTTGGCAAGGCTGGTCTCAAACTTCTGACCTCATGATCCACCTGCCTTGGCCTCCTAAAGTGCTGGAATTACAGGCATGAGCCACCGCTTTTTACGCTATTGGTGATAATGTAAATTAGTACAATCTCTACAGTTTTGTTTTGGTTTGGTTTTAAGTACATGGCAGTACTCCCACTCCAAAAAAAAGACCCCCCTCTCTCTTTGGGCTTCAGTATACTCGAATGACATGACTCAAAAATTAAAGGAAGGAAGCAGTGAGGGAGGAAGGGAGGAAATTATTCTATTGAAGGAATCCAGTCATTTTAAAAATCTTTTACTACAATAAAGAATTATGTAGATAAAATGAATTTTCACTTATGCTTTTGTGGTTAAAGCAAGCAAAAAAATATGCACAGTTTTCCAGATGAAATTCATACTGCTTTAATTGAAGTTTTCCAGCTGCTACATAATCCTTCTTTATCTGGCAGATCTTCTCTGAGTCTAAAACCTCCCCCACCCCCACTATTTATTGTCTGAATGCCTATCCCTAGTAAATCAATTCATTTGGCTAAATATTTGTTGAGCAAGATATGGTGTCATTGAAATTAACTCACCAACAAAGGGGCTCTGGGAAAGGAAAATAGAGAGCTGGACTGCGGAGGAAAAAAGGGCAAGGGTAAAGACAACTTCATATTCCTGTTAACTTGAAAAGACACAATGGCTGCCTGCACTTTCCCGATCTCTCCTTCTCTACACTTGGTTCAACACTCCTGTTGTCCTACCCTTCCCGGCTTTCTCCTCCATCTTTGAACCATGTTTGTGTCCTCCAAAATTCATATGTTGAAATTCTAACTCTTAATGTGATTTTATTAGCAGGTGCGGACTTGGGGAGGTAATTAGGGAGAGGCTAACCCTCATGAATGGAATTAGTGCCCTTATAAAAAGAAGAAACAAAAAATCTCTCTCCCTCTCTCTTTCCCCTTCCACCACTACCCACCCCACCCCATCTGAGGACCCAATGAGAAAACCACCTCCACAAACCAGGAAGAGGGCCCTCACCGCACATTGAATCTGCCAGCGTCTTGATCTTGGACTTCCCAGGCTACAAATAAAATTCTGTTGTTTAGCCACCCCATCTATGGCATTCTGTTACACAGCCTTTCTGACTCTACTACTCCAAAACACAAAACACACACACACACACACACACACCCAAAGTGATTTTTTTTATTCCAAAGCTAGTTTAGGGGAAGAGTACAGGCTTCCTGCTTTATTGTGCTGCTTTGCTTTTGGAGCAGAAAGTGGGTGTTTTTCAAAGGAGATGTGGCATGAATGGCATGCAGGGGAAGCAAGTAGGTGAGGGTCTACCTAACTGTCTTTGGTGCTTTATCTTCCAGGTGGTAAGTTGACATCTTTGTGGGCAGAACTAGGTTGGAAAAGTGTTTAAAACTCTCCAGGTGGGAGTGAGTTTTGTAGTGGGCATACATTCGGTTGTAAATTAACTGTTATCTCTTGAGGCAGCCTTGTAGTAGGTGAGAGTTTTACTCTGCAGCTTCTAAGCATATAGATGCAATTGCCCTGTGAGGAGTGTCTGGTGAAGAGGAGGTAAAAGGTTGTAACTGCATTTCTAAAGAACTAAGTAGGAAGTGGGGAGCAGGGGGAAATGGGGAAATGGGGGAAGGAGAAAAGGAGAGAAAATAATTTTAAAAACTCATTTTGTTTTCTCTTAGAAAAATAGCGCTACTCAGTTACACTACTTTAGCTCAATATTATCCATGGGAAACTCAGCCGCAAAAATGATATGGTCTCCCCAAGATCACACAGCTAGCAAGTAAGTGGCAGAGATGAAGTCTGAAACAAGATTGTCTCCAGAGCTTGTGGATTTTTCTCCTTCCCATACACATTAGCCTGGAAAGAGAGAAAGAAATCTTTGCATGATCCTACCATCCAATTAAGCTATTTTCCCATTTTCTTTCCTTCAACCAGTCTACACCAACTCTTTATACATTTTTGTTCCTTCTTCTCCTTCCTTTTAATTCATTCATCTTGTTATTCATTTATTTAGTTGTGTTAATACATCAGCTGCTGGGGATACAAAGATAGAAAAACCATAGTACATATTTTCAAGATACTTATAACATAGAGGGAAGAGAAAGATCTTTACAAATACTACAAGTATGATACATTGTGTGCCATAAAAGATTATATATATAAACACACTTATGGAAGTACTGAGAAGCAAATGGTTAATTGAATAAAGATGAAGCACTGCCTGACTTTCTCTGTCACAAGGAGCACAGGTGATAAGAACATTGAAATGGCTTTTCCCTAATTCATTTCTTTTGTAGCCTCCTCATGGACTTGACTCTATTGAGTATCTTCTTGGAACTTTCTGCAACTTTTTTTTGTAGTATTGTATTATCTTACCCATTTGTTTATATAATGAGTATTTACTGAGCACCTATTCAATGCCAGACATTATTCTAGGCATTGAGAGTGCATAACCCCCTTCCTTCCTTCCCTTCCTTCCTTCCCTTCCTTCTTTCCCTTCCTTCCTTTCCTTCCTTCTTTCCTTCCTTCTTTCCTTTCCTTTCCTTTCTTCCCTTCCTTTCTTTACCTACCTTCCCTCCTTCCCTCCCTCCCCTTCCTTCCTTATTTCCTTACTTCCTTCCCTCCTTCCTTTCTTTCTCTTCCTTCCTTCCTTTTCTTTCTTTCCTTCCTTCCTTCCTTTCTCTTTTTTTTAATAAGCTCTTGCTCTATAACCCAGGTTGGAGTGCAGTGGTGTAATCTTGGTTCACTGCAACCTCCACCTCCTTAAGGTATCCTCCCACCTCAGCCTCCTGAGTAGCTGGGACCACAGGCATGCACCATCATACCCAGCTAAAAACATTTTATACACACACACACACACACACACACACACACACACACACACACACACACACTAGTTGGTGAGAGAAATACTAAGAAAAATAAAGCACAATAAGAAAAATAGGATGAGTAGGGAGGAATGCTCTTTCACAGAGGGTAGTCAGGGAGGGTTTCTCTGAGAAGGTGATATATGAGGACAGATCTGAAAGAAGTGAAGGACTGAGCCATATGGCTGGCTGAAGGAAGTTTCCACACACAGAGAGAACAGCAGGTCCTGAGATGAAAGCATATCTAGTGTGTTCAAAGAACAGCAAAGTGAGGAAGATACCAAGTGTAAGTGAGGTCAGAGTGTTACCAGATCATGTAGGTCATGGCAGGGACTGAGAGTTTCTGGCTGACAAGAAAAATGCTCTAATTTAAAGTTTTAGGCAAACCACTTTTGCTCTTTGGAGAATAAACTCCACGTTGGCAAGGGTACCAGACAGAAACCAACTTGGAGGCTTCTGCAACAGCTTTGGGAAAGAAGATGGTCATTTTGTCGAGGGAGCCAATGGGGAGGGGATGAGGATTGTCTTCCTCCTACCTCTCTGCTGCTCCTGTGCCATCTTCTTAATTGGTTTATCTTGCTCTTCTGATGTATTAACATTCATTCATTTTTTGGGTCTTAGACCTTTGCCTTCTCTTCTCCCCATGCTGTCTTTCTTAGAGAATTTTTTTGGTCTCCAAGCTACCTCTCTCAGAGTAAGGCCCCAGGGCTTCTCCTACGAGCAGACAATTTCCATTTGGATGGCCCTGACTCGACTCTCCGTGTTTGAGTTTTAAGACAAATGAGTAGTAATAAATGATGCCATGTGAATGCATGGCTGTCACTTCATATTCATTTGCTAAAATTAAACTCATCTTCCTGTCAAACTGAATCCCTTGTCTGATTTTGTGTGTGTGTGTGTGTGTGTGTGTGTGTGTGTGTGTGTGTGTCCATCAATCACCTAGCAAGGCAAGCTTGAACTTCTACTCCCATCCCCAGCAATAATTCTGACCTACTTTGGTTCTTTCTCATTGCGTTTTTTTCCATTGACTCTTCTATCACATAGTACTCATACTTGGACAATTTTCATAAGCTCAAATATTTTAGAATTGTAAAAGTCTCTGGCTATCATCAGCCTGGCAAAGAGAAAAAACTGAGGGGAGGGGAGTGGATTAAATCTAAATCAGTGGTTTTCATCTGTGTTAATCAGATACCCAGGTTCCCCAGAGCTGCCTTGGTAGCTTCCAAAATCAAGGAATAAGAGACCATCAGGTTGTGGCTCGAGTCTCCAGCTCCAACCCTGTGTTACTCACAGCAGCTCCTTCATTACCTGTTTTATATGTGAGTTCTGAGTAAGATCACATCTGAAAATATGTACCACTACCCTAAGAAAAAAAGTTCAAAACCAATGTTAGTTGACTTTTTAAGGTCCTCCTTAGCTCTAAATTTTGAATCCTTTGGACTCTAGCAATATAATTATAACAACAGTAGTAAAGAAATGTCTAGTTGAGACTTTTACTTATTATGTGCATTTTTAGATTAGTTATGGCTCTGAAAACCTGAAAAGTTTGAGTGAATTTAGGGTAAACTACAAAAACCATCCTGGGTTTCCAGCAGTCAACGGTAAAGACAGTGTAAAAAACATATGAAAGCCCAGAATATTTGTAATGAAGTTGGGGAACATTTCTAAGACAACACACTTTCTGAAGCCCATAAGATCTCAACCTGCTTGCCAAATTGAATCACATTCTGATAAAATGCTTTCCACGGCCCATTTGTATTTAAACAGGGAATATATGAGGAGTGGGAGTTTTCAGGTCACTATGTTCCATGGACATTTGAACTCTTTGGCTTTTTCTCTGTTTCATGCAACGTTGCAAAAGTAAATAAATAAGTAGCATTTAACATGTCCAAACAGCTGGTCTGGCCTTCATGGTTTAAGAGATGGAATGCAGTTCAATGGGTTCTCGTTAGTTAGGTTTATATGTGACCAGCTGCTGACAGAAATCATGCAGGCAGAGTGCCTCAAAGAGTTACCTCACTCATACTAGTAAGGCAGCTGAGACTTCACTAGGGCTCCAGTCTTGGAAAGTGATTTTTCTCTTCAACTCTGGTCACTAACCTGACTTTTCTGCACCTGATTAACTCTGGGACTATAGGATCACCTTTCTAGGCCTTATTATCCTTATCTATACAAAGAGACTTTATGACCGATGACTTAAAGCTGGTTGGAACATTGGAAATGTATCTAATCTGAATTAAGATGTCATGTAAGTGTTGTATAATACACACTGACTTTTGAAGGCTTAGTGAGAAAAGAATATATAAAATATCTTTTTAATAATTTTGTATTAATTATATCTTGGCATATTTGGATATAGTGCTTAAAATATATTATTAAAATTAGTTTAACTGTTTCATTTGCTTTTTTATTTTGGCTGCTAGAAAATTTAAAATCACATTCATGGCTCACATTAAATATCTGTGGACAGTGCCGATCTACACCCTAGAGGCACTGTGGCATACTGAAAGTACATAATATTTAGTGTCAGAAAAACCTAAATCAAGTTTCTGGTTTTATTATTTCTTTAGGTAGGTCACTTAGCACAAACGCCAACTTTTCCATTGACCTTAGCAAGTTACTACATCTCTGTGACCCTCACATAAAATGAATTTTCTCATCAGTAAAATGGAATCATAAAACCTACCTTATAAGGTTTTGTGAAAATGAAATAATAAATGTGAAGAACAAAACCTGTCATATTAATAGTATCATATAACTATTAATTATTTATCTCTCTCAACCTGGTTTTTATTATATTGAAAGGAGAATGATACTTTAAAGGATGAGGTTATAATCCAATGAAATAATGTTTTTAAAATTAATTTATAAATCATGACAACTATGTGCATATGAGTAATCGTTCAGCTCCAAAAGTCAACAAATCTAGGCAATGCTTGATGGTAATTACAAAGTTCAAGTTCTGCCAAAGTAAATATAAGCTCAGCTTTCACACTTTTTCACCCTAGTTTATCAGTAGGTTTGTCTACTATGCATTTTTTTACCCTATTACAGACTGTGTTCAAAGTGAAGTTTAGGTAAACAGTCAAAAAAGCTCAGGATTGATGTTAACCTCACCCAACACTTGTGTATATGCACATATGCTGGGCATTTAACTTGCTTTCTCAATAATTTTGAGAGAGCATGTTAACTAACTATGGTACTGCATAGTTATTAGGTTGACTTGAGGCTTTCTATAACATATCGTCCTTTAGAAGTATGTGGACATACTGTGAGAAAAAAGATTTCAATCATCATATATGGTACAGTTCCTCAGGGGAAGGAAGAGATTGTTTTTTAATTTATTTTCAAAGCTGCACACATGCTTGAAGATTTATTAGGAGAAATAGATGCAAAAAAAATTTTTTTTAATGAGACAGGGTGTCACTCTACAGCCTAGGCTGGAATACAGTGGTACAATCATAGCTCACTGTAACCTTGAACTCCTGGGTTCAAGCAATCCTCCCACCTCAGCCTGTGGAGTAGCTAGGACTAAAACTGCATGACACTATGACTGGCTATTTTTTTTTTTAAGTTATTAGAGATGGGGTCTCACTATGTTTCCCAGGCTGGTCTTGAACTCCTGATTTCAAGCTATGCTCCTGCCTTGTGCTGGGATTACAGGAATGAGCCACTACCCCTGGCCCTATGATGATTTTTTTAAATGGAAACATTCATTCATTTATTCCACTAATAATTGCTGAATGCCTACCTTGTGACAGGCACTACTATAGGCACAGGGACAAAAAACCAGTCAACCCAGATTGAGATCTTGTCTTCTTGGAGCTATGCAGTATCAAAATTACAGAGAGAGCAAGTTAAATATCAAACATATGTGTATATACATACATAACTTCAAGGGTGACGTTGGCATGCATCAATCCAACTTCCTTGACTTTTTACTAAACACTATTTTGGACATAGTTTGTGAGTAGGATCAAAAACTCAGTCCATCTTTTCACCAAATGTCAAGTTATGTATATTCTTCTGTAGTAGTAAGACTCATCATGGAACTCCAGCAAGAATCTCACCTATTTGATGCCAGATGGCACAAAAAACAAACCATTTATAGAGTGGAGAACAAGTAGGCTATATACAAAAGTACTGTTGCTGCACGATTCCTAATCTTTCAAACAAATGCCAAGGATTTATGTGCTTACCTCCCATTAGAATTTACAGAAATCAACAGTGCATGAATGGAATAAACAATCCTTAACTAAAAAATATAGTCTTGAAGATCCCCAAGATAAAAGTGTGCATTTTATATATATTTTTGATAAGGATTTTTTAAATTGACAAATAATAATTGTCTATATTTATAGGGTATAATGGGATGTTTTGGTGTAGGTACACATTATAGAAAGTGTCTATAAAGTTAATTATCAATTCATCACCTCACCAATTTATTTTTTGTTGTGATGAGAATATGAAAAATCTATTTTATCAATTTTGAAATATGCAATAGATTATTATTAACTGCAGGGCAATAGGTCAGTAAAACATATTCCTCAAGTCTAACTGAAACTTTGTACCCTTTGATTAACATCTTCTTTTCCTCCATCCTTCTCCCTGTTGCTCACAGCCTCTGATAATCACTATTCTCTCTGCTTCTGCGAGACTAACTTTTTTAGACTCCACAAATAGAGAAATCACAGTATTTGTTTTTCTGTGCCTAGTTTATTTCACTTAGTATAATATTCTCCAATTCCACCTATGTTGGCACAAAGGACAGAATTTCCTTATTTTTTGAGATTGTGTGTTACTATATGGTGTATATATACCACATTTTCTTCGTCTATTTATCCACATTGATGGACAGGTTACTTCCATCAATGGAAGCAATAGCTTTGTCTATTCATCTACAATGATGGATAGGTTGGCTATTGTGAATAATGTTGAAATGAAATGGGAGTACAGATATTTCTTTGACATACTGATTTCAATTCCTTTGGATATATACCCAGAAGTGGGATTGCTGAATGATAGGGAAAATCTATCTTTAGTTTTTCAAGGAAGCTCCATACTATTTTCCAAAATGGCTGTGCCACTTTACATTCCCACTAACAGTATACAGGGGTTCCCTTTGCTCTACATTTTTGCCAATATCAGTTACCATTCATCTTTTTGATAATAGCCATTCTAAGGGCCTTTTAAAATCAAATTTTAGAACTGTTTAGGTTGTAAGTGGAGAGCAGATCACACAATGTTCTGACCTTGCTTATGGGAGGCTGAGTGTTGAAGAGCTGCCTGGTATAGTGGAAAACACTCTCTGGCCTGAGTCTGCAGACCAACTGAGTCTTAGTCCCTAACTCAAGTATAAATATTTTAGATGTAGAAGAGCCAATGTATGTGAAAGTGTTTTATATAATGCTATGCAACATATACAATTGTACCTCTATACAAAACATTCCTGAATTGGTGAATGCCTGAGAGGAAATTTTTAATTTTATGTGATGGAGTTGTTTTTAATTAACTGATCGGATCTACTGTGAAAGAAATGCAAAAGACCCAGGGCTCCTTTAGAAGAAACCTGCTAGAAAAGAGTGGGAGCTTACAAAGACCTGCGGCTGTTGAAGGATTTAATACAAGTAAAAATGAAATGATAGCAGTACTGGAGCTGCACATCACACCCCCATAGTGACTAGTGGAGGCACCAGACTAATGAAAATTGCCAGAAATTTCCACATTCAGAATTCTCTCAAGAGGACAGGCCATTTACCTGGACGCCTTCCAATTTTTTATCTGGACAACTGTCTTCCAGTTAACCTAGACAACTGCTTGCCCAAACAACTAGTGACTAATTCTGAAAATGTTAGAATCATAGCTCTATTCTACAATTATAATTGGGATTAAGTGATATGAAATGCACGGTCAAAAAATACCCTGGGCATGGTACAATTCCTACCTCTACCTCCTAAACTTGTTCACATGCCCACCACTGTGCAGTACGGTGACATTCAGACAGATGATGGGTAATAGCTAGAAGTACAGATTATAGAGTTTGTAGACGTAAGGCATTTGGTATTTTGAATCTCTATAAACATGACACATTTTTCATAATGCATGCATGCAACAGCATTCTTTATACCCCAGGGAAATGATTAACAACTCATTAACTATAGCCATGCCAGAAAGCAACTGCTATAAATCACATACCAACTGCCAATACAGGATGCTGTGATTCTAGGTCAGATAGAGAAAGGCAATCCCAACCAAATTCTATGTGCTGAAAATGTATGCACTCAGCCCTAGTCATTAGTACCTTCTGAAAGTGAGCTTCCACGCTGTTTTGAGTTGTTGGAGGTTTCATTCCGTGCTTCCTTGTTCCGGAGATTACAAAATCTTATTATCAGCTCTGGACTGTGTTCAAGCTTAGAGGACTTAAAGAGTGATTTGGCCGGTAGCTTATTATTATTATTATTATTATTATTATATTCAATTAGTAAGGCGAATCAGCACTATTTTATATAAGAACTTCTTATAGTCAGCTGTAATTTCTGCCTGGTAAAGACGGGGAAGCAATATTTTTTTTAAAAAAAAAAAAGGACAAAGAAAATGCAATAAACTATAATCGTGATTTTTACCCAAGATTAACCTCATCTTGCAGTCTTTTTCTGGGTAACTAAATGACCAGTTTCTGTTTCAACCCCTTTGCTTTCTGTCCTATAGGTAATTATTAATAATCCACAGGCAAAATTAGACCACAAAGTATCCATCATTTAAAAGTTTATTTTTATACTATTGAGCTTTTTATTTCTGTACTGATAAATCAAGTTTTCTTTTCAGGATTCACCACTCTTTTGGCTATTAAAAACTTAATGATCATGAGTCCAAAGCCAGATAAAATCTACAGATATTTTGTCATCTATTTGAGCACCAGGTTATGAGCTCAAGGCATAAAATATCTGCTCTTGGCTCATAATCTACATGAGAGACATTAACTTATTAGAAAATGGCTTGAAATTACTGAGTAGTAAAGCAAATAAAGAATTATGTAAACGCTAATGTAATAAGACTAAAAGGCAAACAAAATTCCCTCAAATCCAGAGTAAATCTTCGGCCAAAAAGACTTTCTGCCCATCATACAAATAATTATCCTAACCTTATTAAATTAAGGAAAGCATGGAGTCCAGTTGGAGCTCACGCCATTGTCTTTCTTCTTCTTTTATATCCTCCCCAATGGTGCTTAGTACAGTATCCTTTATGTAGTAGGGTCATAACTTCCCATGAACAAAAATGTGCCCAGTGTCTTTGATATGCCAGACATGAATAGTGACAAAGTAATAGAGCTCGTATTCTCATGGGGTCTAGAACATTTGTTAAATGAATGAAATAATGCTGTCCCCAGGACTTATTCTTAATAGAGTCTGTTTTAATGTGAAATTAGGCAGATGATACCACATTTCCATTTTAACCAAATATTAACCATATTAAATTAAAGTAGTAACCATATTTATGAGGGGTGGGAATTTTAGTTTTGTCTTTGTTTTTATTTTATAGGGTTCAGTTGTAAAGTTTAAAAAAATTAAGAGAAATGAAAGTGGAAGGACTAAACAGAATGCAAGTTTTGATAGTCAATATGAGAAGCTCTTTAATTAGAGTCTAGGGTAACCTTACTTACTTTAGAGCCTTTACTTTCAGCCATGTTTCCATTATGTTCATTTGTCAAAAAGCTGAACACCACACAAGCTTAAATAACCATAATTTGCTCATATCATATAACAGGTCCTCATAATAATGGTCCTAATGCACTGTATGACTGAGATAACCTCTGAATAATCAAAGAAAAAATACCTCATACTTCTAGTTTTTAAAATTATATTGCATTTTTATTTCATGAAAATTTACAATGCATGCAAAATATGTGTGACTCTCCATTAACCTGAATATTAAGTTAACTTCCTATTTCTTAATTATTTTACCAACATTTACTTCTTCTCCTCACCTACCCTTCCAATACATTCGCATGCACACACACTCGCACCCATGACACACCCATGTGGGGGTCACTGTTTTTGCTTTACACGGTTGAGGCTAAATACATCTTTTAAAAAAAAAAGGCAAAGGTGAATGAGACAACTTAGAATATTTTAACAGACAAAGGGCTTTTCCTCTAAGCTCTAAAGTTTTACCAGGCATTAGTACAAAAACTTGCATTTGCTCTTCTCATTCACAGGGTCACACTTCAGTAATGTGTAATATGAGAAGAGTTTAAAGACTTCCAGAAGAAGAAAGCATGCTATACTTATTTAAATAACCATCACTTTGCTCATAAAACATCAAGAGAATTCATTCAACCTTTATCACTGAGACAGTGCTGTCATTAACAGCAAAATAGTTTCTTAGCCTGACCTCATAAGCCTTTAAGCCTGTGTCCCTTGCTTGTTAATCCCTTATAGTCTGACTTTCTCTTCTGAAAGCGCTTTCTCTAAGATTGCTAATGATTTTCCTCATCACCAGATCCAAGGATATCTTCTTATGTGTTATTCTTCTAAATCTCTGAGTCACAACTTACACTGATGACCACTCCTTCCTTGAAATTCTCTCCTCCCTCAGGGTCTATAACATTGGTGTTCAGGTTCTTCCTGTTTCTTATATGATCTTCCTGTTTCTTATATGTAGGCATTCTCTTAGTTTTTTGATATGTTCAAATGGAGGGGAATGGGCATGCTTGTTTTGTTTAACCTCAACCTTCTTCTCTCTCAACATTCTCTCCCTTGGCAATGTCACCCAATAGTTTCTCTATGCTTTCTGAATTTGGGCTCTTCACTTCCAACTGAGTATAACACATCAACATTTGAGTATTCCACCAACATTTCACATTCAAGTGTCTAAAATTAACTCACTCTTTTCATCACCAAACCAGCTCCTTCCTTTTTAACTTTTGTTTCCTCTGGTTAATGGTGTCTTCTGCCTCCCAGTTCTTCTCTAAGTTCGAAACCTGAGAATTGATTCGTACCCCTTGATCTCCTTTGCTTCCCTGAGCCAATTACTCCATAAGAAATATAGCTCCTCTTAACAAGCAGATCCACCCCTTTGCTTCTCTTCATTTTTCTCCACTCCACTTCCATCAGTTCAGGCTTTCCCTACAGTGATGAGTCCACCTGTAAACTGGACCTACCTCCCAATTTCTTATCTCTTGCAAGATCTAGCACAGTGCCTCATACAGAGTAGGATGAGTTCCAGCAATGTTTGTTAAATTGAATAAAGGAACAAGTCCTAAAGTTTTCTGAGAGGAAGAAATTGTCAACATAAAGGGAAGAAGAGAAGGTAAACTGCTGAGTTTTCAAAAGCTTGGAAGTTAAATTGAGAAGGAAAATCTTAGAGATGCTAGCTTTAAAATTAAAAATGAATTATATTAACACTTTGGAATGTATTTTGTGGCAGAGCAGAGAGAAAAGTCTAACAAATGAACATTGTAGTATTTTGAAAAAAAACATGCCAGATTCTTAATATTTTAAAAACTCATTAACATTCTGAAAAAGATTCACTGCTTGGGATGTTCACAATTATGGTTATTCCCAACTCCCAAGGCATGGTTTATCTAGCATATTCTTTAACCATTCTGCTCCTCAAATAGATTAATACAATGCCCTAAAAACTTTCAGTTACTTAGATGTCACTATGAAAAAGGTCACTTTTTGCAGCAACTAAGATGTGAAAACCATTATCAAGACCATTATCAACTAAGACATGAAAACCATTATCAAAAAAGGGAGGTGTATAATCTCCCCTCCTACTGGTCACTTATTCCAGGTTAGTAATTTTTTTTTTTTTGAATAATCGATCAGAAAGTATTTCTGTGCAAAACCCCCCAATGGTAGCCTTTCTTACCAAGACAGTTAAAGTTTTAAAGAAAACTTTAAGAAGACTCTTTTTAATATACAGTTTTAAATTTTGGTAATAGTTGAAAACATCAAAAACACATGTTTTAAGCTTTAAGCAGAAGAGATGTCATTTGAAATGAATTACTAAATTTTTTTAAGGATGTTTTATTCTAGCCTATTATTCCCTGCATTTACCAAGGGTTAATTTCTGACACACATATTCATGTAAACAATGCAGAGAACAACAATACTGTTTTTGCTAATCATGATACTGTGCATCACTTAGCAAAAATCTGAAATAGATTAATTTTGAAAAGAAGGTCATTGGTTTTTAATAAAATGGTATATGCTTTTTATAAGGACCAAATTAAGCAAATTATATCAGTTTTCCTAATACACTGATCAATATAGTATATACAATATGCCAACAGTTCATAAACCCTCAGAATCCTTCAAACCCAAGGATTAGGGCATATAGTTTTGTTTCATTTGCTTTGTTTCTTTACTCTTTTAACTTGAAAATCAATTTTTCTTGGTTTGGTGATACAAGGAATTTAAAAAAAGAAATTAGCTAAGACCAAATAAGTCTATGATCTAAACAAATTGAAGCAATAACTTTACATTTGAGAACTTGTAGTTGATATGAAACTTTTGTCAGCTACTAAATGTATTTTTTAAAAACCCTGTTGATAGAAGATGCAACTTCCAATGCTTTCCCCAGTAGAGTTAATGAGCTAGATGGAAAATATCTCATTAATTTCTTTAGCCCCCTTGTGAGTCAAGAAAATGACATTTTTATCTAACAGCTGGAAAAACTGAAGGATTAGTGGGTGTAACTGTGCTTTACTATACGCTGAGATGTGGATGTGAAAGAATATTGCAAACACACATACCCTCTTCCTTATTTTTAAGGAATCAATATCTGCTTAAAAAATAAGGCTAGCTGAAACCCTTGGATCTTGGCCCTATAAATTTTGGCAGAGTAAATTATTGCCTCATGGCCTGGCAGTGCAGTGACTCTTTTAATTTACTTTTAAATAGCTTTTCCCTAATCCGTACAACCTAACATCTGGCCAATTATGAATCTTCAGCAAACTTAAGTCTCTTTGTAAACTCTTTGCAAACTACATTTGCAAAGATGTTGTACATTTGCAAAGATATTGTAACTCTTTGCAGACTACATTGAAACACTTATTGGGAAGTAAAAAAGCACAAGGTGAATTGATTTGTAGTTTCATAAAAACAAATTCGACATTTTACTTAGAAGTTGCAAACCACCACATAGTTTTGAATTCATTTGATTTGCAAAAAGTAGAATGTTTTACTTGAATGGAAATGCCCTTAAGTGACTTCCAGCATGGCTTTAGGATTGATTTTTCTAGGTTAAGGGAATGCCAAAGTTTAGTGCCTCATGTATATTCTTTAAAAAAAAAAAAAAAAATCATCCATTTATTTAAATGGACTTAGGAAATTCAAGAACAAATCAGGGAAATTTAACATCATTTCAGTATTACCAACACAGGGCTTTGTGTAACGACTGTGACATCAAGCTTTAAACAGATAAGGCTTTACCTCTGCTCGTCCAATAGAAATACAGTATGTAAATTAACCCATATTATCTGTATGCTGATTGGCCTGAGTTCCCCCGAATGTCACAATCTCACCACCCAGCAATGAGGTATTTTACTGCCGTCTCGAGATCAGATTATTACTGTAGAGAAGATTTTTATTTTTTGTTTCATTAACAGATTATTATAAAGCAATAAGCATGTGGGGAAAGAATCAGACGTTTTACATTGGGAATTAATGAAAGCATGTTTGATAGTTTTGGGTAGGGGAACTGGGGAGTTAATTGTTGCTTAAAATTTTGTATCATCCCCACAAACAAAACTCTTCGGAAATGGTAAAATAAGAAAATTCATGATTCTAGAGCCATTCCTAAGCACCCACGTGTCAGGCTACGTGGTGTCTGTAATATCATCCGACCTTTTGGACTGTTGTAAGTTTTATATATTTGTTATATTCCTAGTATTTTTCATCTGTAATAACAAAGGGGGAAAAAGGAAACTCATACACACAACTGCTTTGACATCACAGTGCATCACTGGTCAGTCAAACTTGCAAGAAAGGAAAAGAAATACTGTTGCTTGGTGGGGTGGAATGCCAGGAATAGCCATTTAAACATTTTGTAAGCCTGATTCTTTACTGACATCCTTTAAGGTAGAATGAATGTAACTCATATTGTCGTTGTCCTCTGAACTTAGCTTTCTCCCTACTTTTACGCATATCTGCGTGCACTGGAGAACAGAAAATGACTAACAAAAACAGAGCTGCCCTAACCTCCTTCCTTTCTTCCCCATTAACAATATTTACTGTGAAAAAAAAAAATTCTTTCTTCTTTTTTTCCCATTCTTTTCTTTTTCCAAGCTAACCTGCAAACTCAAAGGTTAGCTGGAGATACCATTTTAAAAGAAATCTAAAAGAAGCCTCCAGTGGTTTGGACCACCCTAAAAGAAAAAGGAAGAAAATGTTTGGGGAAGCTGAGGGAAGGGAGGGCGTCCCAGGCACGGTGACTTCCTCGTGCGCTGCCTTTGGGAACGGATGGGCCTGAGGTCCTGAACGGGCCTTTCCAGCCCCCACTTCAAACGCGGGGAGGGAAAAGTTCAGAAGCAGCCACGAGGGGACAAATGCTTAATGCTTCCAGTTGAACCGGACAGGGGAGTCAACACACCCAGCCAGCTCTGGAGACAGGTAGGGCTCCTGTTGTTTCCACAAGGCTGAAGCAGCCCCGCCGCCGCCCTCGCCGCCGCCACCGCCGCCGCCGCGGCCCCTGCGTTACTGGGGGAGACGGTGCCGCTGCGACAGGGGAGGACGCGGCTGGAGCTCAAGGAGGTTCCAGCGCGCAGGCGCCGCCGAGCCCTGCCTGGATGCTCAGTCAAGGCACTAAGGCAAAAAAAAAAAAAAAAAAAAAAAAAAATAAAAAAATCAGCCTTTTAATGAAATAAGACGCGAATGTGGGGGGGGGTAGCCCACCCCAACAGGTTGGGGGAT
>CAUYQU010018303.1:0-18391 GCA_963574635.1 Cheracebus regulus | reverse complement strand
TGGTTTGTCGCACCTCTCAACTCATCACCTAGGTATTAAGCTCCACATGCATTAACTTTTTCTAATGCTCTCCCTACCCCTGCTCCCTGACAAGCTCGTGTGTGTTGTTCCCCTCCCTGTGTCCATGTGTTCTCATTGTTCGGCTCCCACTTATAAGTGAGAACATGCAGTGTTTGGTTTTCTGTTCCTGTGTTAGTTTGCTGAGGATAATGGCTTCCAGGTCCATTCATGTCCCTGCAGAGGACATGAGCTTGTTTCTTTTTATGGCTGCATAGTATTCCATGGTGTATATAAGTATGAAATATTTTTATTTTTATTTATTTATTTAATTTTTTGAGATGGAGTCTCGCTCTTTCACCCAGGCTGGAGTGCAGTGGCACAATCTCGGCTCACTGGCAACCTCCACCTTCTGGGTTTAAGCAATTCTTCCTGCCTCAGCCTCCCAAGTAGTTGGGATTATGGGTGCCCACCCAAACGTCTGACTAATTTTTGTAGTTTTAGTAGAGACGGGGTTTTACCGTATTGGCCAGGCTGGTTTTGAACACCTGACCTCAGGTGATCCCCTTGCCTTGGCCTCGCAAAGTATAGGGATTTACAGGCGTGAGCCGCTTCACCTGGCCTGAGCATAAAATATTTTAAATAAATATGTTTTAAAAGATATCTAAATTTTCCAAAAACTTGAAATCTATTTTAGTTTACCAGTACAAAATAAATGTGATCTATGTGATCTTTTAAAAAAATTTAAAAAAGATTTACATGGTTGTCCTAAAAATTTAAATATGGATTTATGTGGAGTAAAATATGTAAGCTTTTTCTGTCCTCAATATCCTAGTCCTATACATTTTTTTCTATGCATGTAATGTGTGTGTGTGTATGTGTGTGTGTATAAAAAACATGTATATATATTTAAAACATATAATCCTTTTATTATCAAAAAACCCTCTACATTTCCATGTAGTTACATTTATCTCTGTCATTTATGAAGATGGGATCATGACACACATATTATTCTGCAACTTAAAAATAATTCATATTATTATTGTGGATATTGTGGATATCTTTTGAAGTAAATATTCCTTTAAATCACTGCAGAATATTCTGATTCATAGACAAATTATAATTTATTTAATCATTCATCTATTACTGGGCATTTGGCTTTCTGCAGTTTTTTGCTACTATGAATCTTGTTGCTGTATCTTTGTACACATATATGTCTAACTTTTTCATTTATTAAACAATTATATATTTGGTATATTTTATATATGCCAGGCGCTGTTTTAGGTACTAGAATTTAGCAGTGACCAAGAAGTAAGTTTTAATTTCTTGTGTGGGAAGACCCTCAATAAACAAACAATAAACTAGATATTTTCAAACAGTGGTAAGTGCCATGAAGGAAATAAATAGGGTCTTGTAGAAGAGAGTGGTGGTTTTCCAAATCCAGATGGGATGATCAGGGAAGGGCTTTCCACGGAGGTGACCTCTCAGCTGAGAGATGCATGGTGCAGAGGAGGCTGCAGAGCGGAGGGTCTGGAAGGAGCTTTCGGGGTAGAGGGAACAGCAAACAGCCATGCAAGGCAGGTAGTGCGACCATCTACCTGGTGCAGGCATTGTGGGCACATTGTATACCAGGAATTTGAAAACAACAGGAAAACCAACTAAAAGTTGTCCTGCTTTTCTTTCTTCTTCTTTTCTTTTCTCTCCCCTCTCCCCTCTTCTCTTTTGACAGAGTCTCGCTCTATCCCCCAGGCTGGAGTGCAGTGACGATCTCTGTTCACTGCAACCTCCGCGTCCCAGGTTCAAGCATTCTCCTGCCTTGGCCTCCTGAGCAGCTGGGATTGCAGGTACCCACCACCATACCCAGCTAATTTTTTTTTTGTATTTTTAGTAGAGGCGAGGTTTTGCCATTTGGCCAGCCTGGTCTCAAACTCCTGACCTCAGGTGATCCACTCGCCTCGGCCTCCCAAAGTTCTGAGATTACAGGTGTGAGCCACCATTCCCAGCCTTCTTTTCTTATTAGTTTCCTATTTTTCCTCTAATTTTATTTTTGTAGACACGGGGTCTCACTGTGTTACCCACGCTGTTGTCAAACTCCTGGCTTCAAGTAAGCCTCCAATCCTCTCAAAGCACTGGGATGACAGGTGTGAGCCACTGCGCCCAGCACAGTCTGCTGTTGATTACCACCAGGCACCAGCAATTCTAACCAATAAAATACTGTGCCTTGTTTCCCTCATGCCACTGACGTGAGGTATGTGCTAGTCCCATATTTTTGAAGTGTTGATTCCTGGACATGGGTCAAAGGCTGTCTGCAACTTAAATTTAAACTTTGGATTCACTTTTAATTATAAAAATTATGAAGCGTTTTTCAAAAAATACTGAGTAAACTAAGGCCTCAGGGCTGAGGAAGTTTTGTGCTCCTATTTTTGTAAGGAGAAAAATTGTACTGATTTAAGTAATTTATGTGAATCAAGCCAATTATAAAATATTAAGAAATGGAATTTAAAATCACTCATAAACCTACTGTTTGAAAACAAATTTGGATAATATGTTGATGCGTAATGCAACTGTTTTATTTCTCTTTCTCTTTTTCGGTGCAAGGGTCAGCTAACTAAATACGTGGTCTGATATTCTCCAGAGTTAGGTTGTCGTTTACTACTATCAAACCACTCCTGGTTAGACCATCTGTGGCAGGTACTTTTGGCCGGGCAGGTAAATTAGCACAGGGTGTAAGGACAGGGGTAGAGTTTGGGAAGGAAGCTCTGGGCAGCACAGTGGGAGGAGTGTTCCTCCTGCCTTGGGGAGCAGGAAAGCCCTTGCCTCTCCTTCCGACTTCCTCTGACGCTCCTCCTCTCGCAGGCTTGTCAGTCCTCTGCCACAGGTGCTCTTCCTTTCTTAGGACCTTTGCAGAAGCTCTTTCCTCTGCCTGGAATGGATGCTTCCTTCTTGTCTCCACGCCTTCCTGATGGCTCCCCACTCTTTCATTCCCCACTGGCTGTGTTGTAGCCTCTCACTGCATGCTCTGCTTCCTGACATCTCTTAGCCATGGCTGTTGCGAAAGGATGACTTGATGGATATTCCCCACCTCCACCCCAAAAGAATGCGTTCAACTGTAAGTAACAGAAAACTGATAAACAAATGGTGGTTTATTCTTTTCAAATATAAAGGAGACTGGAGGTCAGTGGCCACTGGCACCTGTTGAGCTGATCATCAGTGTCAGGACCATGTCTGTAGGATTCTCTTGTCCTTTCCCTCACGGTTGTAAGATGACTGTCCCAGCCTCAAGCGTTGCACCCACGCTCAAGGCTGGAAGAAGGGATGGCTCTGGGTTTTTTCCTTTTTATCTGGAAAGCAAACTCTTTCCCAGAATCGGCATCGCACTTCTAGGTATGTGTTATTGTCCATCCCTGGCAATAATTAGCTTTTTCAGCCCCTGGTAAAGATGAGAGGGAGAAAGGGGAGAGGTGTTAAGACTAATGTTGGGTTTGCCATTCAACAATGTGGAAGCCCGGGGGTAAGACCCAGCAGTGTGGTTTAACAAGCCCTCCAGGTGCCTCTGATCCATATGAAAGCTTCAGAGCCAGGAACTAGAGCAATAGACGCTTAAGGGTGAAACACAGCCTGGAGATCACCCAATCTGGTACAGCCAACCTGCATTTTAGAATCACCTGGGGAGCTTCTCAAGCCTGTAAGCTCCTTAAAGGAAGGGATTGTCCTTTTGTTCCTTGAATTCCCAGTTCCTTGCACAGTACCTGGCACATAGAGTGAATGGTGACAAGTACATCAGAAAGAGAAGGTGGAATAAGGAACTTTCAGGAGAAGAGACTGTCAGGTACGAAGGCATTGATCTGAAAGAGGCTTTGTTGCGTTTTTGGGAACATGTGACTGGAACATAGGCAGACGACACTCCTGGAAACTGAAAAGCTTTGCATGTCATGTGAATCTGACCTTTCTTCTGTCAGCAATGGGGAGTCATTGAAAAGTTTCAGGCCAGCGAGTGACACAGTAGAATTTATGGGTTAGGTTACTGTGTTGAAAGTATGGGCTAAAAACTGGAAGAAGAGAGATTGGAATCAAGGAGATTAATTAACCATATCATGCTGTGGTTTCATCAAGGAGATTAAGAATAATTTGAGAGTTTGGAAAATGTAATTTTAAAATAATCTAGGACAATGATCTCAAAGGATGACCTTGGATCTGTAGCGTCAGCATTACCTGGCACCTTGTTAGAAACGTAAATTCTTGGGCTCCACCTTGAGCCTACTGAATCCGAAGCCCTAAGGGTAAGGTCCAGCAGTGGATTTAACAAGCCCTGCAGGTGTCTTTGATCCACATGAAAGCTTCAGAGCCACTGAACTAGAGCATTAGATGCTTAAGGGTGAAAGACAGCTTGGAGATCACCCAATCTGGTATAGCCAATCTGCGTATTAGAATCACCTGGGGAGCTATTAACATTGTAGATAAATTGCCCACACCTCCTACTCAACCCGCAGAACCATTAAATCATGATCTTGGGGGCTGGAACCCCTGCATTAAATGATACCCAATGATCTCAGGTGCTTTCAATGAGCAGCCAGGTCTGAGAACCACTGGTGTGATCTAACCCCTATTGATGAGAAAAGTTGAGATTAGAAGAGGAGTTACTTAAGGACGTACAGCAAGCTCAGGTAGGAATGGGTCTCTTGAATCAATTTCATAACTGTCATCTCCATGAATGCTTTAAACACTATCCCAGCTTTTTTATTTTTCAGTTATTTTTAAAACTTTTCTGGGTACATAGTAGGTGTATATGTTCTATCCTAACTTTTTAATGATTTCCCTGAAGATAATCATTCACAGTGATAAATACAACTGCGAAATTTTTAAGAGAAAAATAGGTTTCAGATAACATTATGGAAAAGTCAGTTCTCCTTTACATTAACAGTTTACACACTTTAAAAAGTTATCCTTTTAAAGAGTTTTGTAAAACTACATATTTTTAACAGTAATGAAAAGAATACAGATAAAATAGGGTGGATAGTGCTTTGTGTGTATAAGAAATAAAAGTAATAACTCTTTTTTCAAACTCTAGGTGGAGCTCTTTGGTTTTTATACATTCTTATTTATAATTTGGAAAGTCTGTTTTAAAAGCACATATACTAAAATTGGAACGATACAGAGAAGATTAGCATGGCCCCTTATACAAAAAAAAAAAAAAAAAAAGAAGCTATTTTGGGATTTTAAAAAAATCATTTAAAATTTTATAATAAGTGTTCTCGGCATTTCTCAGCTCTCCTTTTCTGGTTGTTTCACAGCCATATAGATAAAGACTTAAACTTTTTTTTGTTTAATTGCTGGACCAAATCCAGATTCAGGGCTCAGAGAGTCATTTTTCAAATCCATCTTAAATTTGTATTTTATCTCATAGTATGTAATGAATGGCATAAGTTTCCCATGTTTATTGTTTGTGGTAAGTCTCAAAGTTGAAATAGAGTTTGTGTAAGATGGGTCTCCCTTTATGAATAATGCCAGGAGAGAAAGTCTCTGAGGATATCATAGCTGTTGCTATAGTAATTCCTTAGGCTATTTATACCCCACTGTGTACAAAGGAGTGTTAACAGTTACCTTCTTGTAACATAAATGAAACATTTTGCTGCTACTTCTTTTTCTTTTCTGTTTTACTAGCTCAGTATTCTCTCTTCCGTTGGGAGTACACTAGGAGCAAAAATCCCAAAATATGAGGTCTGTTCTTTTTAATGGTATAAGCCTGTGGTGTGGTTCCTAGGCCAGTGGCAGCACCATTGATATGGAAGTTTGTTAGAAATGCAGATTCTTTGGTCCCACCCCAGACATACTGAACCAGAAACCCTGGAGATGGGGGTCCAACGATCTGTGGTGAACCACTGGTATAGGCTGTTTTGAAAGGATTGAAAATCTTGTACTCACTGGAACCTACATAAAAAGATGCCTTCTGTACAGGCCAGGCGTGGGAGCTCACACCTCTAATCCCAGCACACAAAGCGCTGTCTACCCTGTTTTATCCATATTCTTTTCATTACTGTTGTAATTATGTATTGTTACAAAAATCTTTACAAAAAGATAATTTTTTAAAGTATGTAATACTGTTAATGTAAAGGGAGGTCAGGGTGGGAGGAGTGCTTGAGCCCAGGAATTGGAGACCAGCCTGGGCAATGTAGGGAGACCCCCATCTCAACAACAACAACAACAACAACAACAAAAATCACAAAGCTGGGCATTGTGGTGCATACCTGTGGTCCTAGCTTCTTAGGAGGCTGAGGTGGGAGGATTGCTTGAGCCCAGGAAATCAAGGCTGTGGTGAGCCGTGATCATACCACTGCGCCCCAGTCTGAGGCCAGAGTGAGACCATGTCTCAGAAGAAAGAAAAAAGGAAAAAAAAAGAAAAATTCCTCTGTACAGTCACTTTTGCTTGTTTTGGGTTTGTCTAGTGCTTTTCAAATCACCCAGGGCTATTGTTAAAAGGAACAATTCTCGTTTAGTAAGTTTGAGATGAAGCCTGGTATTCTGCCTCTAACAAACTCCCAAGCAATGTGGATTTTGCTTGTTCCTGGATCACATTTTGAGTGGTGAGGCCAAACAGCACATAGTAAGGCCATACCCATCCCTGCATGTGAGTTATCTATGATTTATGAGTATATGCTTTTGACTTGGTATACCTAAAGTCAGTTTTTCCTTTTCAACCACAGTGGGAAGAGACAGTTTCTAGGATATAATGTTCTCTTGTCTAATTGAAAGTGACTCACTCATAGTAAAGCTACAGGAGGGTATTGTTAGCCAGGATCTGTCTCTGAGACCCTCTATTATAATCAGCAGTGGGCACCCTTGAAAAATCACATTCTTTTAAAAGCTGAGACTCGTTCATAGCATTATGAAGGCAGAGAGAAAGTCCTCAAGTTTGAAGATGTTTTCAGACAAAATACTTTCAGACAAAATGAAGTGGTTCATAAATGTTTGTTAGCGTCTGGGTACGGTGGCTCATGCCTGTAATCCCAGCACTTTGGGAGGCTGAGGCCGGTGGATCACCTGAGGTCAGGAGTTTGAGCCCAGCCTAGCCAAAGTGGTGAAACTCCCTTTGTACTAGAAATACAAAACATTAGCCCAGTGTGTTGGCGGATGCCTGTAATCCTAGCTACTCGGGAAGCTGAGACAGGAGAATTGCTTGAACCCAGGAGGCGGAGGTTGCAGTGAGCCGAGATTGCACCATTGCACTCCAGCCTGGGCAACAAGACTGAAACTCTGTTCCCCTGCCCCCAACACCAAAAAAAAAGTTTGTTATCATTCCCTCTTTGTCATTATTTGTTGAGCACTTGCCAGGGGGAGCATTGTGCTAGGCATTTTAGGAATTTTTGTTTAAAAAGGATAAAGCCCTTGACCTTGAGGAGATAACAATCTAGCTGAGGCAATAAAACTTAGGCCCATGGAATTTAATTACCAATATAGGGAGTATTCTGTCAAATGGTAAAGAAATGTGGTAGAAACTCAGAAAAGGAAAGGATAGCTAATGGCTGGTAAGCCTGAAAGAGAGATCTGACTTGGGCTTTGGAGAGTAGGTAGAACTGAGACATTCAGAGGAGAAGTGGATGGGGAATGCTCCATAGAAGAGAGATGGCATGGGTCAGAGTGCAGCTTCCGGGAGTGAATCATGGACGCGCACAGGAACTGGGGAGAGGTTCAGATGACATGGAGTTTGACTTCTTGTCCAGGAGCCAGATTGGTGAGGATTTAACTGCCAGGCTTTTGGGTTTTGACTTAATCCCTTGTGCACCAAGGAATCATTGAAGAATGCTTTGAGCTGGGAGCAGGGTGACCCACACATAATGATTTAGGAGGAGTCATTAATGGAGTATTTAGGATAATTGAAATGACAGACTGGGGGCAGAAACACATTGGTAAGCACCTGTACCGGTGCATAGGGAGGAGAGAAGACTGCAGGAAATACAATAAGGAAGAAAATTGGCAAAGGGGCAATATACACTGAAAATATAAACAGATTAACAAGAAGTTAAGAAAAGTTAATCCATATAATGAGAACCAGGGGGTGTTTGGGACCACATGTCTGTCCTTTTGAGGTGCTACTTGTGGCAAACAGCCTTTCTTTCTTTTTTTATGGATACATGTGCAGAATGTGCAGGTTTGTTACATAGGTATACATGTGCCATGGTGGTTTGCTACATCTATCAACCTGTCATCTAGGTTTTAAGCTCCACATCCATTAGGTATTGGTCCTAATGGTCTCCCTCCCCTTGCCCTCCACGCCTGACAGGCCCCAGTGTGTGATGTTCCCCTCCCTGTGTCCATGTGTTCTCATTGTTCAACTCTCACTTATGAGTGAGAACTTGTGGTGGTTGGTTTTCTGTTCCTGTGTTAGTTTGCTGAGAATGATAGCTTCCAGCTTCATCCATGTGTCTGCAAAGGATATGAATTCATTCCTTTTTATGGCTGCATAGTATTCCGTGGTATATATGTCTTTATCCAGTCTTTTATTGATGGGCATTTGGGTTGGTTCCAAGTCTTTGCTATCGTAAGTAGTGTAACAGCCTTACTTTCTAACTAACCATTTTGTAGACATTGTATAAACTAGTTGATTTCAGTGGTATTACCTTGCTAATGAGTTGAAGTTGATATATTATTTTACTCACATTTACCTTTTTGGTTTTATATCTCCCTTTAGTGTCCTTTGCCTTATTTCTTGCAATCATGAGTATGTTTTGAATAATGCTAGTCAAAAATTCCAAAGCTGGTGATCCATTGTTAGTCCTTTCAGAACAATCATCTTAAAATTTTAGATCTAGGAGGGACCTGAGAAGTCATCTGGTCTCTCTCTCTCATTCTGTCTCTCTCTCTCTCTCTCACACACACACACACACACTAAACACAACCTAAGTCCTCTAAGATTTGAGGCAGAGGAAAGTACACTTGAAGGCAATACCAGGTATCATGATGCCCCATCCATGTTAAGATGGTTCACAGAGCTGACCTGACCTGATCACTGGTGCCTTCAACTGGAGAGGAGACTGGATTCTAGGAGAGCAAACCAGTCTTCCTGAGAGTTTCCTCCCTACCCCTGCCCCAAGGGAAAGTCAATGGACCCTAGATGAAGGAATCTTCTGGCAGGAAATCCAGGGAGTTCTTTATCAATGATTACTGGCCATTTTGCAGAGGGTTATCTCTCTAAAAGTCCCAGGAACCCATGTGTGCATATTGAATCAGAGCTACTGAGCCTGACTTGTTTGCAGAAAACATACAGCCTTAATCCATCAAAACACACTCATGTGACACTGCATTCTGAAAGTTTGAAGTTTCACGTTCAGTTTAGACAACAATCCAGCAGTATCAGACCCTGGTCCACTGGCTTAGTCCTGCATCATTCTTAATGCTCGTATCTAGGTGCAGCCTCAATTATCACCTGGTTGGTCAATCATGGAGACCAAAGGGTGTGTGTTCCACTTGGCCATGGTGTTGCCTGGAGAACACCCATAGGGCTATGTTCTGATATAGCATGAGATGATGCATTTGATTATTACCTGTGTCCTCTGGGCAAGCATTTATTTATTCTACAAATATTATAAAGTATCTGCTATATGTCAGGGAGAGTGTTGGGAACAGTGGATACAAAGATGGGTAATATAGTCTCTATCCTCAAGGACTTGAGGAGAGATGAATAGGTAGACACAGAAGACTATTTCTACAGAATGAAACAAGGCATGGAGGATTTGATCCAGAAAACTCTTGGGAACTTAATAAAGGATTTTAACCTTCATACAAACTGAGATCCTCCCATTTCCCTTGTCAATGCCAAGGTGACCTCCATTCAGATACTGTGGCTTTTAAAAAATCACTCATTATCATGTCTGCATCTCCAGTTTGGCTGACGTATCTGTCCTTGTGAAATATGCCAAACAGGATAAGATAATCTCTGAATGTGGATCCGATCAAGTGCTTGAATTGGATGCCTAGATGGTTAGGCTACCTTGCTACTTACCCTGAAGATTCCCCATAACGATGGAAACTTATTTCAAGATTCTATAGCAATTTGGCTTTTGTGTTGCTACCTTCCATGCCCCCCACCTCTACTTCCTAGTCTCACATTTGCCACCCCAGTTCCCTGGCAATACCCGTCTCACAAGGCTGACAGATGGAGCTCACAGGCTAGGAGGGCAGTGGACTCTCTCGATACAGGACTCTATTTTAAAATTTGGTTTTTGTGTGTTGGGGGGTGGGGAGGGGATATTTTCCAGTAAAAACTAGAAAACCTACTGGACAAATTCTGAAAGAGCTGTAACTTTCTGTTTGATGCTTCAGGCAATTCCATTTGATCTGACCATCACCAAAGCTACTGGTAATCCCTAGGACCTTTCCCGATTACTGCATCTATCAACCTCTGACCTTTTGCCTCCAGCTCTTAGTGAACATAAAAAGATATCCAATGTATCACCACTCATTTCCTCACCAGTCTGCTATATTTAGTTTGTCAAAGTGTTTCTGGATCTTGATTCAATTATCTAAAATGTTTATTATTTCTCCTAGCTCATCAACTGAGAAATTTGATAAGGATCATTTCTATATCATTGTCCAAATAATTGATGTCAGCATTGGACAGGACAGGGCCCAGTAGCACAGTCTAGACAATACCCTCCTCTGATACATTTATAAACATATCTGTAAAGATACAATGTTGTAAATCTTTTGTACGTTATATTACAAAAAAATCTCAAATCCATAGAAAAGACAGGGAATAGCATAATACCCACATTTAGATTTCACAGTTGTAGTATTTTTCTATATTTGTATCACAAATATTATATAGATACAGATGTTTTTTCCCTCTGATTTGGGTAAACTGCTGTAAAAGACATGTGGGAGAGGATTTGAATGTGGCCTGGGTATTAAAGAACATTAAGGAATTAGTATTAAATTTGTTATGTGTGATATCATGGTTATGTAGGTAAATGTCTTTTTTTTTAATAGCTGGATACTGAAGTACTTGGGTGAAATGTTATATCTATTATTTTATTTAAATACTTTGGGCATTCGTAAATGATCCAGTGGGAAGAGAGTTGTGTAGGAGAGATCGAAATCGGTTCAGGGAGAATGGTTAATCATTTATCAGACTGTGATGGAATTTTTTGAGTCTGGAATATTTTGATAATAAGCTACTTTTTAAAAATTACCACATAATATGAAAGATGGAAATTTTCATCCCATTCTTGGTCCCCATGCCACCCCGGAGTCTCATTCCATCCCATCTCCCCATCCCAATTACTGTAATTTTTTGTAAAAATTGTTTCTATATTTTGATTCACATTTCTCAAAACTATTTTGTCAAAATATTCACTTTTTCCATTGTCTTCATCATAGTGGCTTCAGACAAAACCACTGTGTCAAATCTGATATACCCAGGGCAGGCGTGGTGGCTCACACCTATAATCCCAGTACTTTGGGAGGCCAAGGCAGATGGATCACTTGAAGTTTGGAGTTCAAGACTGGCCTTGCCAACATGGTGAAACCTTATCTCTACTAAAAAAAATACAAAAATTAGCTGGGCATGGTTGCACGCACCTGTAATCCCTGCTACTCAGAAGACTGAGGCAGGAGAATCACTTGATCTTAAAGGCAGAGGTTGCAGTGAGCCGAGATCACGCCACTGCACTCCACTCGGCCACAGAACGAGACTCTGTATCAAAATAAAATAAAATAAAATAAATCTGCTACATTCAATGTCCAATAAAGAAGAAAAGCAACACGAATGGTAAGTTAGAAACCACAAAAAGTATTTGGATATTCCTAAGAGAAGTGTTATTGATATAATTTTAAATACATTACTGGGATAATATTTAGACAGATATAGTAGAGCCAATTATTGTTATATATCAGCTAAGTTATTTAAAAATAGATATGATAGTAATCATTGAATTAAAGAAATCTATTGAATTTTAAAAAGAGAAAGCGTGGTGAAAATGAACGTACGTTTTCTCTTGGAAAAATGTAAAATGGCTGATAAAACAGCACGGTAGAGGGTGTATTATAGATAACACATTAATTATAATTGCATTAGAAGTAGAATATTAAGTATTGCCATTTTCTGGATAGCTGAGGATGACAAAATCAAATTTTTTAGTGCAGGCTTTCACTAATAGGCAACCGAGTTACAACACTGGTAGGATGAGCCAAAGCTTGATTTTTGGCATCATTTTCCATTCCTTTAAATCTGCTGGGATTTGTAAAGCTTGGTTTTGCTGCCCAATGAGCCAATCAGGAGTGTTACAGAAGCATTTGTCTACCTAAATAATTTTAAATACTGTTCTTTCTCAAGTATGCGATACTTATCACTTACTTTTCCCCCCTCAGGTTGGAAGCTATTTAGCAGAGGTTGGCCTTTTTCTGATGACTCTGGTATATAACTTCAGCAGTGAATCTTCCAGGGCCAGTTAGCATGTGTGGTGCCATTTGAGTTACACGCTTGCGTTCTTGGGTCCTCGTGTGTTATTCTTCTTTGTTAGGTCTGTCTGATTTTGATCTGTTTCTGGTGATTCTTGGAGCACACCCATGAGAGCCTCCCGTATCCCCCTTTGACTTCAATTTCAAATCTATGGACATTACTGAAATAAATACATACATGCTCACCTTCATTTGGATCCTCCTTCAAAATATGTGATAAACAATCCTCAGCCTCTAGATATTGTTTTTTTAAGAGAGATAAGGTCTTGCCGTGTTGGCCAGACTGGCCTGGTGCAGCCATCCTGCCTTGGCTTCCCAAAGTGCTGGGATTACAGGCATGATCCACTTCACCTGGCCAACCTCTAGGAATTTGATTTAAGTCTAGCTATGACCTACCAGCCATATCCATGTACTCTAGACAACATTTTTGACAAACAGCACACAGGAAAGGCCCATGAAACTTACATTTATTTTTTCCCTAGAGAATAATATTGCCTTCTTTTTCTATAAATTTATTTTTAAATAATTCTAATAATAAAATTATTAATTTATTAACCTGCGTGTTAAGAGTCAGCACTAAAAATACTAAAAGCCCAGCAACCACTGCCTCTTCAACCCATCACATCCCACTTCTCAACAATAGTTTTAGTGATTTTTTTTTTTGAATATTCCTCCTGTTTCAAAATCACTGGTATCTCTTAAATCATTAACTTTAGGTGCTGTCTGGTGACTTTTTGTTGTGATAGACAGATCTATTGATGTTCTATTATGATAGATGAAGATGTGACTCTTACACTACTCTTTGCTTCCTTCATTTCCCCATTATACTTTTATACGACTTTTGGTTAATGCATCTGCAGTCAGTTGTTATATTTTTAGAACTATGTAAGTTGTGTCCTAAGGTGCCCTCAAGGAGGAATCTGGCTCCAGTTGTTCATGTCTTCTTTTTATTTTGACACAGACTCTCATTCTGTCATCCAGGCTGGTGTGGAGTGGCGCAATCTCGGCTCACTACAACCTCCACCTCTTGGGTTGAAGCGATTCTCCTACTTCAGTGTCCCAGGTAGCTGGGATTACAGGCGTGCACCACCATGCCTGGCTAATTTTTGTATTATTAGTAGAGACAGGGTGTCATCATGTTGGCCAGGATGGTCTCCAACTCATGGCCTCAAGCAATCTGCCTGCCTCTGCCTCCCAAAGTGCTGGGATTACAGGAGTGAGCCACCACGCCTGGCCAGTTCATTTCTTCTTTTAGCATTTGGTGATACTTAGCTATACTTGATTGCCAATTCCAGGTGATAGAAAAAGCTTTATCTCCAAATCCTGTTAAAAAATTTTTTGTGAAAGTTTTTTTTTTTTTTTTTTTTTTTTAAATCACAGAATAGACACAGTTTCTTAGGTGGTTGGAAGCATATTCATATCTCCAGCTAGATAGAAAAGTCTTGTGGGCAGGGACTGTGATATGACTTCATAAAGAACAGGGATTTTTAAAAGGAAAGGTTAGGAATTGGATAGGCAAAAGGAAGGAGGATATGCTTTGTACTTTTGGTCTCTTGGCCTTTTACCTAAAGGCCTGGAACTCCTGGAATGAAGTAGTTATTCGGTCAAAGGTGGGAGGAGGATCTCTTAGCATCTGATTTTGCTGCCCTGCAGACCTCACTGCAGGTCTCAGTAATTCTCCACTGCCTGACACTATCACCTCCTCACTGCCCCGTGAGGTGCAGCCCCCACCAAGTTGGTCACAGGGAAATGCCAGGGCTGACTTCGTTTAATTACTGGAGTGGCTGGTTGTACTGGAAGGCTATCAAGACTATTGGGAGGGCTAGGCATTCATACTCTTTGTGCTGCCTTCTGTGTGTATGTGACAGATTCTGGGCTGGGACCTCTGAGCCAGAGCCCCTCCCAAGGTTAAGCTTGTACTTAAAGTGATCAGCAGGGGAGAGGCTGGAGTGCGTGAGCCGGAGTGCACATTCCCAAAGGTTCACACTGGCCTTCCTTGCGTTGACCCTTTTAATCTCATAAAACTACTCAGCAGGGCTTCAAACGTAAAGAAATACAGTCCACAGATTTCCTCCCCAGACTGAAGATATCGAATGGAATACGGAAATGTTAGCAGGGAGTGAGCTGCTACCTTTCTGCTAAGAGCTTTAGTTCCGATGAGCAAATTTACATCTTCTCTATTAAATACATTTATCTGCCAGAAAGCTATGTTATGCCAAAAAGCTATGTCCACAAATTTAGGAGACTATCTTGGTGTTATTTTTGGTTATATAAGAATCACAATGTGGTATTAGTTGCTAAATATATTATTAACCGGTTTGAGAGCAACCCTGGTGTTTTGTTTGTTCATGAAGGTCAATTTTCACTAGCAGAAACATTACCGATTTAACTGGAAGAACTTCATTTTTTTCCTGTAAGAGCTTTTTTCACGCCTTTCATTAGTAATTCTAAAAATTTTGAACTGGAAATTTTAATAATAGAGTAAGTAAATCTGAGCTTCTTTGGAAGTTAGTTACTTGTCAGTTCTATTTTTTGGTTTCTTAGGAAAGAAGTTAAAAACGGCTTTTTAGTTCTTAATACATTTCTAATTGCAGTTCTTTCTCCTCTTTAAGGGACTTGTTTTTCTTTAAAAAGGTGCAGTTTTCCTCCCCTGTACCAATTGGAATGTTGGTTTTAAAAATTCATATTCTTGGATTAGGTGTGGCGGGGGTTCCCACCTGTGCTCTCACCACTTTGCGAAGTTGAGGCAGGAGCATCCCTTGAGCCCAGGAGTTCAAGATCAGCCTAGTCAATGTAGAGAGACCCCGTCTGTACAAAAATAAAAAATAAAAGTAGCCAAGGATGGTGGCATGTGCCAGTAGTCTCTGCTACTCAGGAAGCTAAGGCAGGAAGGATCCCTTGAACCCAGGAGTTTGAGGCTGCAGTGAACTATGATTGTGCCACTGCACTTCAGCCTGGGTAACAGAGCAAGATCCTGTCTCTAGAAAAACAAAACTTACATTCCCTCTAACCATGGTCATTAAAAAAATACACACACACACACACACACACACACACACACACGCGCGCGCGCGCGCGTATATATATATGTGTACTTGCAAAGAGACAAAAGTCAGTTACTTTAGGAAAAGCTTTTAAAAGTAAAGTTGTTTCATATAATCATGTTCTTTTTTTATGAACACATTTGTAGCAATTGAAGTGTTGGACTCGGTTGAATTTCCTTCTTCTCTCCAAATCATCAAAATTGATGAAATATCAATCTTGCTGACTGATTTTTCACAATAATGTGTGTAGCCCATGAGAATGAAGGGTGTGGAGACAAATTTAGCTTCCACACCTGGAGTGGGAGCAGTATGGGGATGAATAGGGGAAACTGAACTTTACTGATCTCTTAGCTCACATGCCAAGAGCATAGCTCATGGATCTTGCATTGTGCAAGGGTTACATGTTATCAAACTGATTTCCACTCAGTTACATCTTTTCTCAGATACTTTAAAGAGGACAAGTTAGGGGATAGAGAGGAATTTTGCAGCTTAATTGCTACCTGTTCCAGGGTGTGAACTGAGGGAAATGGTGCAGTCTTTCAGCCTTTTCCCTTCTGATGCTGTGTGTTTTACACTGACCAAGTGGTTATTAATAACTCTTTCATGGCTGTCACCAAGTTCCAGAAAGATTGTTACTGTCTCTGACAAGCTGCAGAGGAATGAGGAGTATGCATACTCTTCTGTCAGTCACCCCATTTCCCACCTTCTTGCTCCCCTACACTCTAAGCTTCAGGAGTTCCCTGATGGACTTCACTTGGAACATTCTTACCCATCTTTACATGGTTGCCTCCTTCTCACCATTCAGGTCTTAGCTGAAATATCACGTCCCTAGAAAGGACATTGCTGGTGTTCCTATCACTTCACTCTTATTTTCACCACAGCACTTGCTGTCGTTGGATATTTTCACATCTATTTGTTTATTGTCTGCCTCCCCCAGGAATCTAAGCTCCATTAGAATTGGGCCTATATGCTGACTTGTTCAATGGTATATCCCCATCATGAAGAAAAGGGCCAGCAAACTTTTTTCTATATAAGGGACCAGATAGCAAATGGTTTAGGTTTCATGGGCCAAACATTCTCTGTGGCAACTTCAGCTCTGCCATTACAGCACCAGTGCAGCCAAAGACTTACCTAAACGAATGAATGAAGCTGTGTCCCAATAAAACTTTATTAACGAATGCTGAAATATGAATTTCACATAATTTTCCTGTGTCATGAATATTATTATTATTATTATTATTATTATTATTAAATCATTTAAATATGTTAAAGCCATTCTTAGCTTGTGGGTTACACAAAAGATGAAAGGCAGATTTGGTCTGTGGGCTGTAGGCTGTTGACCCCTGATGAACATTGATTTGCTGGCACTTAGTGCAAGCTTATTATAATGAATGAATTGGTAGAGTGAAAGGGAGGAATTTTCACATCAAGAAATTAATATATTTATTACCAAAAGTAGAATAGTAAAATATTCCTCTAAACTAATTCTGAATAAATTGATTATTCTGGAATGATAAGAATCCTATCTTCTCTTTTGATATCCCCCGGATTTGGCCTGGCTAGCAGAGTATGTGTTACAAATTAAGCCTAAACCAATTTGGCATGCATAACTCTTACGTTCTGTTTGATGAGTAAGAATAACTATTGAGGTTTGAGGGACATACTGCTCCCACTCCAGAGCAGGTGTGTTTAGCTACTCTCTTGCAAACCAGCTACAGGTAATAAGAAAAGCAAGATTCGGGAAAAATTCAGTCATACGTACAAGCTTTATTTTTTGTTTGTTTTTTTTAAACTTTTAGTTTCCGGGGTACATGTGTGAGTTGGTTCTAGAGATGAACTGCATGTCATGGGAATTTGGTGTACATAGTATTTTGCTGCCCAGATAATAAACATAGTATCCAGTAGGTAGTTTATTGATCCTCACCTTCCTCCCACCCTCCACCCTCAAGTGAGCCCCAGTGTCTATTGTTCCTTTCTTTGTGTGCATGTGTACTCAGTGTTTAGTTCCCACTTATAAGCAAGGACGTGCAGAGTTTGGTTTTCTGCTCCTGCATTAGTTTGCTTAGGAAAATGGCTTCCAGTTCCATCCATGTTGCTGCAAAGGACATTATCTCATTCTTTTTTATGGCTGTGTAGTATTCCATGGTGAATATGTACTGCATTTTCTTTATCCAGTCTACCATGGATAGCAATTTAGGCTGATTCCATGTCGTTCCTATTGTAAATAGTGCTGCAATGAACATACATCTTTATGTTAGAAAGACTGATATTCCTTTGGGTATGTACCCAATAATGGGATTGCTGGATCAAATAGTAGTTCTGTTTAAGTTCTTTGAGAAATCTCTAAACTGCTTTCCACAGTGGCTGAACTAATTTACACTCCCATTAGCAATGTTTAAGTATTCCCTTTTCTCTGTAACCTCAAGAGCATCTGTTATTTTTTGACTGTTTAATAGCCAGTCTCAGTGGTATAAGGTGGTATCTCATTGTGGTTTTGATTTGCATCTCTTTAATGATTGGTGATGTTGAATGATTTTTCTTTTTTCTTTTTTAATTTTATTTTTTATTTCATTTTAGGTTTTGGGGTACACGTGAAGAACATGCAATATTGTTGCATAGGCACACACGTGGCAGTGTGATTTGTTGCCTTCCTCCCCTTCACCTATATCTGGCATTTCTCCCCATGCTGTCTCCCCACAACTCCCCACGCCCCACTGTCCCTCCCCTATTTCCCCCCAACAGACCCCAGTGTGTAGTGCTCCCCTCCCTGTGTCCATGTGTTCTCATTGTTCAACACCTGCCTATGAGTGAGAACATGCAGTGTTTGATTTTCTGTTCTTGTGTCAGTTTGCTGAGAATGATGGTTTCCAGGTTCATCCATGTCCCTACAAAGGACA
>CAUYQU010018300.1:0-44025 GCA_963574635.1 Cheracebus regulus | reverse complement strand
AATGGTTTTTTTTTTTTTTTCTTATAAATCTGTATTACTTCTTTGTAGATTCTGGATATTAGCCCTTTGTCAGATGGGTAGAGATTGCAAAAATTTTTTCCCATTCTGTTGGTTGCCAGTTCACTCTAATGATTGTTTCTTTTGCTGTGCAGAAGCCCTTGAGTTTAATTAGATCCCGTTTGTCTATTTTGGCTTTTGTTGCCATTGCTTCTGGTGTTTTAGTCATGAAGTCCTTGCCTGTGCCTATGTCCTGAATAGTGTTGCCTAGGTTTTCTTCTAGGTCTTTTATGGTGTTAGGTCTTATGTTTAAATCTTTAATCCATCTGGAGTTAATTTTAGTGTAAGGTGTCAGGAAGGGGTCCAGTTTCTGCTTTCTGCATATGGCTAGCCAGTTTTCCCAGCACCATTTATTAAACAGGGAATGCTTTCCCTATTGCTTGTTTTTGTCAGGTTTGATAAAGATCAGATGGTTGTAGATGTGTGGCATTGCCTCCAAGGCCTTTGTTCTGTTCCATTGCTCTATATCTGTGTTTTGGTATCAGTACCATGCTGTTTTGATTACTGTAGCCTTGTAGTATAGTTTGAAGTCAGGTAGCATGATGCCTTCAGCTTTGTTCTTTTTGCTTAGGATTGTCTTCGCTATGCGGGCTCTCTTTTGGTTCCATATGAAGTTTAAAGTGTTTTTTTTCCAGTTCTATGAAGAAGGTCAGTGGTAGCTTGATGGGGATAGCATTGAATCTATACATTACTTTGGGCAGTATGGCCATTTGCACAATATTGATTTTTCCTAACCATGAGCGTGGAATGTTTTTCCATCTGTTTGTGTCCTCTCTTATTTCCTTGAGCAGTGGTTTGTAGGTCTCCTTGAAGAGATCTTTTACATCCTTTGTTAGTTGTATTCCTAGGTATTTTATTCTCTTTGTAGCAACTGTGAATGGCAGTTCATTCTTGATTTGGCTGTTTGTCTGTTGTTGGTGTATAGGAATGCTTGTGATTTCTGCACATTGATTTTGTATCCTGAGACTTTGCCAAAGTTGCTTATCAGCTTAAGGAGGTTTTGGGCTGAGACAGTGGGGTCTTCTAAATATAAAATCATGTCGTCTGCAAATCGGGACAATGTGACTTCTTCTTTTCCTTAACTGAATGCCATTTCTTTTTCTTGCCTAATTGCTCTGGCTAGAACTTCCAATACTGTATTGAATAGGAGTGGTGAGAGAGGGCATCCTTGTCTAGTGCCAGTTTTTAAAGGGAATGCTTCTAGTTATTACCCGTTCAGTATGATATTGGCTGTGGGTTTGTTGTAAATAGTTTTTATTATTTTGAGATACATTCCATCAATACCTAATTTGTTGAGAGTTTTTAGCATAAAGGGCTAATGAATTTTGTCGAAGGCCTTCTCTGCATCTGTTGAGATAATCATGTGGTTTTTATCTTTGGTTCTGTTTATGTGGTGGATTACGTTTATAGATTTGCATATGTTGAACCAGCCTTGCATCCCTGGGATGAAGCCTACTTGATCATGGTGGATAAGCTTTTTGATGTGTTGTTGGATTTGGTTTGCCAGTATTTTATTGAAGATTTTTATGTCAGTGTTCATCATGGATATTGGCCTGTAGTTTTCTTTTTTAGTTCTGTCTCTGCCAGGTTTTGGTATCAGGATGATATTGATCTCATAGAAAGAGTTAGGAAGGATTCTCTCTTTTTGTATTGTTTGGAATAGTTTCAACAGGAATGGTACCAGCTCCTCTTTGTACATCTGGTAGAATTCAGCTGTGAACCCATCTGGACCTGGACTTTTTTTGGTGGTAGGCCATTAATTGCTGCATCGACTTCAGACCTTGTTATTGGTCTATTTAGGGTTTCAGTGTCTTCCTGGCTTAGTCTTGGGAATCTGCAAGTGTCCAGGAATTTATCCGTTTCTTCCAGATTTACTGGTTTATGTGCATAGAGCTGTTTGTAGTAGTCTCTGATGGTAGTTTGTATTTCTGAGGAGTCGATGGTGATCTCTCCTTTATTAGATTCTTCTTTTTCTTTTTTATTAATCTAGCTAGCGGTCTATTTTGTTGATCTTTTCAAAAAACCAGCTCCTGGATTTATTTTTTTGAAGGATTGTGTCTGTCTCCTTTAGTTCTGCTCTGATCTTAGTTATTTCTTGTCTTCTGCTTACTTTTGAGATTTTTGACCTTGCTTCTCTAGCTCTTTCAATTTTCATGATAGGGTGTCGATTTTAGATCTTTCCTTGTTTCTCATGTGGGCATTTATTGCTATAAATTTCCCTTTAGACACTGCTTTAAATGTGTCCCATAGGATCTGGTACATTGTGTCTTCATTCTTGTTGGTTTCAAATAACATTTTTATTTCTGCCTTCATTTTATTGTTTATCCATTCATCATTCAGGAGCAAGTTGTTCAGTTTCCATGTGATTGTGCAGTTTTGAATACTTCTTAATCCTGAGTTTTAATTTGATTGTGCTGTGATCTGAGAGACTATGATTTCCGTTCTTTTGCATTTGCTGAGGAGTGATTTACTTCCAATTACATGGTCAGTTTTAGAGTAAGTGCAATCCAAGAATGTGTATTCTGTGGATTTGAGGTGAGTGTTCTGTAAATGTCTATTAGGTCTGCTTGGTCTATATCTGCATTCAAGTCCTAGATATCCTTGTTGACTTTCTGTCTTGTTGAACTGTCCAATATTGTCAGTGGAGCGTTAAAATCTTCCATTTTTATTGTGTGGGAGTCTAAGTCTCTGTAGGTTAAGAACTCATTTTATGTATCTGGGTGCTCCTGCATTGGGTGCATATATATTTAGGATAGTTAGCTCTTGTTCCATTGATCCCATTACGATTATATAATGCCCTTTTTTGTCTCTTTTGATCTTTGTTGGTTTAAAACCCATTTTATCAGAGACTAGGATTGCTACCCCTGCTTTTTTTTTGCTCTCCATTTGCTTGGTAAATCTTCTATCCCTTTGAGTCTTTGCATGTGAGATGGGTCTCCTGAATACAGCACACCAATGGGTCTTGACTTTTTATCCAGTTTTCCAGTCTGTGTCTTTTGATTAGGACATTTAGCCCATTTACATTCAATGTTAGTATTGTTATGTTTGAGTTTGATCCTGCCATTGTCTTACTGGCTGGTTGTTTTGCCCATTAGTTGGATGCAGCTTCTTCATTGTGTTGTTGTTCTTTACAATTTGGTATGTTTCTGCAGTGGCTGGCACTGGTTTTTCCTTTCCATGTTTAGCACTTCCTTCAGGAGCTCTTGTAAGGCAGGTCTTGTAGTGACGAAATCTCTCAGCAATTGCTTGTCCGTAAAGGATTTTATGTCTCCTTCACTTATGAAGCTTAGTTTGGCTGGATAGAAAATTCTGGGTTGAAAGTTCTTTTAAGGATGTTGAATGTTGGCCCCACTTCCTTCTAGCTTGTAGGGTTTCTGCTGAGAGATCCGCTGTGAGTCTGATGGTCTTTCCTTTGTGGGTGACTTGACCTTTCTCTCTGGCTGCCCTTAGGATTTTTTCCTTTGTTTCACCCCTGGTGAATCTGATGATTATGTGCCTTGAGGTTGTTCATCTTGAGGAGTATCTTTGTGGTGTTCTCTGTATTGCCTGGATTTGAATGTTGGCCTGCCTTGTTAGGTTGGGGAAGTTCTCTTGGATAATATCCTGAAGAGTGTTTTCCAGCCTGGATTCATTCTCCCCATCACATTCAGGTATGCCAATCAAGTGTAGATTAGGTCTTTTCACATAATTCCATATTTCTTGGAGGCTTTGTTTCTTTTTACTCTTTTTTCTCTAATCTTGCCTTCTCATTTTATTTCATTGATTTTGATCTTCTATCTCTGATATCCTTTCTTCTGCTTGATCATTTTGGCTGTTGAAACTTGTGTATGCCTCACGAAGTTCTCATGCTGTTTTTCAGCTCCATCAAAGTCATTTATTTTCTTCTCCAAGCTGGTTATTCTAGTTAGCATTTCATCTAACCTTTTTTCAAGGTTCTTAGTTTCTTTGCATTGGGTTAGAACATGGTCTTTTAACTCACAGAAATTTCTTATTACCCACCTTCTGAAGTCTGCTTCTGTCAGTTTGTCAAATTCATTCTCTGTCTTGTTTTGTTCCCTTGATGGTGAGGAGAAGAGGTGTTCTGGTCTTTGATGGTGTCATCCTTTTTGCGCTGTTTTTTTCCCATCTTCATGGATTTATCTCCCTTCGATCTTTTAAGTTGGTGATTTTGGGAAGAATCTCTGAGTGGGCGTCCTTTCTGTTGCGGTTGGAGCTATATCTTTATTGGCCTGTAGAGGCACTGCTGGGCTGCCTCAGATTCAGTCAGGTTGCTGGGTGGGTGGTCTTCCCCTGGAGTTTGTTTGCAGGTGAAATTAGCCCCGCCTTCCCAGTGGCATCTCTCCTTCCCTGAGCTCAATCTTCCCAGTTGGGGTCAAACTGGTGTATTTGCTGCCAAGCTCTCTGGTGTGTGGGCTTCAGTTTAAGTTGTATGGGGGTGGGGCCTGCCTGGCCTGTTTCCCTGCTTTCAACTCTGCCTCTTTCTATGGGACGGGTAGTTCCATCCTGCTGGCGTTAGTCCAAACTTCCACGCAGGTCTGTGGCAACAAGTTGCTCAGATTTGTTTAGACAACCCACGGCACCCCTCAGTCTGGCGGGGCTCGTGGACTGTGGGTTGCAGGAGGGATAAGGTAAGCACAGGATCTGAATTGGAGCACCAAGGCGGGTGAAGTCCCCAGCCCTCCAGTTGGGTGAACCCAGCACCTTGCTTGGAATCGTGAAGTCCTCTAGCCCTCTGTGTCTCATTGGCTGGGAGCTGCATTCCGTGTTGCCTCCTCTTGGCCATCTTGCTGTGCCTCCTATGGATGACTATTTACCACTTCACCTGTCACATCAGGACCCAAACTAGTGGCCTCTCCCAATGTCCCATACACATAGCTTGGACCAGTTAGCATGTGCTATGCAGTTTTCTATCCAGACATTCTGATAGGAGGTGACACTGATACACTAACAGTAGAAAACACAAAGAGCAAGTTACAAAGAAAGAGGAATAAAGTGACCAGAACCTTCATATGCTTGTCACCTAGAATAGGGAGACAGAAGCATGACTTTTAGGCTACCTTCTTTCATGTCACTGAAGGACAGTACCACCTATTTCAGTTTATCTGCAATAAAGTTTTCTTTTAATTCCTTCACCCTGTGACTTTATCTCAGAAGGTTTGTTTTTGATCCTCCTGCTTGGCCAGGAACATCCAGAGAAGGCTATTAGGTTCAGTTATCTTTCTCTGCCTATCTCAGGGCTATTCTTACTAGGCTCTTAAAGAGGCACGAACATCCCTGTGAAATCTTTACCTACTAGAATAACCCCTGTATCACCTCCATGGCTTTTATCTGTCATCCATGCCCAATAATAATAGACATCACTGGTAGAAAGGTTGTGCATTACATTTACATTTTTGTAATTTCAAATTATTTTAGAATAGAAAATATATTGTGAGAGCACCTAAAATGCTCAAGAATGTCACTTCTACTACTCTCTCTGGAATTGTATTTAATTATTTGTACTCTATGAGTGGAATCCTATATATGAAATCTTGGAAGTTTGTGATATAGAATCGGTACAGATTGCAAGGAATTTTTTTCTCTCAGGCTGGCTCATTTCACTTTTTCTGAAAATGAACATCTAAGTCCAAAGACCTTAGAAACACTGGATTCCTACTATTAAACCAAGTACCATTGTCTCTGAGCCATCTGGGCCATTTAATAATCTCTTTTGCAGGATGAATTTTATGTATTGGCTGTCAATATACACCTAACTAAATTATAAAGCTAACTTCTGGGTCTCCATTCATTACATTTTGTTTCATTGCAATTTCATTGAAGTAAGCAAATGTTCATTTATATTCCCACCTCAGTGGATCCTAACAAAGCTAGAAGAAGCAAGAGAACCCTCTCCGAGCCTCTGATGGAGAACACTGTCTGAAGACACACAGCAATAAGTGATTACGGCTCCTAGATTGTACTTTTCAAAACCTGTTTGGGAAGCATATTACAGAAATAATTTCAAGTACCCTGTATTCTGGATGCTTAAAAAAAAAATCAGGTAAAACAGCTATCTGATTAAAATATTTCAATTCTTCAGAGATTACCCGGTTTTCTAGCTTGAATCATCCATCTATTTATAATTCTAATTACTTTGTAAAAGAAGAAAAATGTATGAATCTTAAATATTTGCTCCAAGTTTTTCTCTGTAATGGTAGAGAGGTTGCCTATAATTCCTCTCCTCATGGAGCCAAGTTTCATGTTTCTAGTTCACATTTTGAACTTCTGTCATGTTTACTTCAAGCTCTCTGAGTGCTGGGTAAATAATCAAATCAAACATTGCCTCACTGGTATCAAGAGAATTTTGGTGGTGGTTTCTTCAGAATCATGAAGTTCTTTTTACAGATAAATATTTTGATATTGTTTTTCTTATTTTTAATATAAAGGATATGTTTGAATTATACTTAAAATGCATAGCATGATTAAAAACAATCTTTTTAAATATAATTTATAATATAGATTGAAACCGCCCCTTAAGAAAGCTTAAAGAAATGAGTATCCTACTCAAAAAGGGAAAATCTCTCTGAGAACTTTAGAGCCTTTGAAACATTTCCTCAAGCCTATTTCATGAGATCTACTTGGTTTACCCAAGTCATGTTTTTAATAGACTGTTAATATCAAAGAAGAATTTCTAAAGCCTTAACAATGCCTACTTTCTATACACTGTTAACATGGAATAAACAAAATTCCCAGCATCTTAGATATAGTGAATTACGCTTCCAACAGACAGTCCCTATCCTAAGTAAGTGTATGTACCCTAAAATCTAACGCAGTAACCTGTCCTGTTGCCAATAGATTGAGAATTTCTGGTTTGCTTTCTCTACAGTTATTCAAGTGAGAGTCACTCTTTTAAATTTACAGCTCACCACAAAAATCATCAGCTATACATTAGTAAAAATAAGGACATGAGGTTTTCTTTCTTGGTTTTTGTCCAAGATCTTTGCACCTTAATATTAATGGACTGTTTCAGGTGAAAGGGAATGAATGTATGATTGTGAACTATGAAGAGAATGATGCAGTATCCTATTTAGTTACTGAATAATACAGAGTATTTGATGCATGTTGTATGTGCTACCAAGTTATTATAAACTGTTTTTGGAATTGAAGATTCTGTATAGTCAATGGTTGTGAAATTCTTCTCAGGCTCCTTAAACCCTTGCTTTGTTGTAAAAGCTAAAATAAACAGCATGCTATATTATAATTGTATTTCTTGCTGACTAGATCTACTAAATGCTATTGATTTCTGTCTGATTACTAAAACACATTTATTCTCAGTAGTTTCCCCCAAAATGTTTTCTTTACTGAACTTAAATTGAATCAATCAAAAGCTGACAAGTTTCAAACCACATGAAAGTGGGTGTTTCCATGTTGACCTTGTTAAAAATAATAATGTGCATATTTTCTCTGTCACTAAGCTCCTTCGGTTTTGCTTATGGCAGAATTAAACCTAAGAGTAGAGGTAGTCAAAAAGCTTGCATCAGATTGTCCTCATCCAAAACAAAATACTTCATTACCCATTCCAGTGTTATGACTTCACCATTCTCAGAAAAATTACAGCCCCCTGCCTCCCTGGGTGTAGTGTCATGAAGCAGAAAAGTCTAAAATAAATAGTAAACATGGAAATTCTTCTGATACCCTCTGGCAGCCAGCAGGAGTGGGTCTTGTGAGTAGTACACATAGAAAGGATAGTGCCTGTCTTTCGTGTTCTCTTGCCATAGAACTGTGAACTATCTTTTCTTATTCTTTCCCTGCCACTCATTTACACGTCACCTCCTCCCATCACTTCCTTGTCTCTAGACTAGAGGTACCCACAGTTTCAAGAGCTACATCGATATCGTGTGTTTTAGAAGATTGTCTTCATTTAAACAAAAACATAAGAACATCAGTAGGTCACAAATAACAAGTCGGTGTTTTTAGTATCACAGTTTACAATTTAGTTATTTGTTTGATTCTATAGTCCATTTTTCATGAAGGTGAGAATATAGACTCTTATGTTTGAAAACCGTCTGCCCTAAATTACATTTTAACTACAATAAGTGGATTTCTGCTGGAGAAATTTAAGCTTTCTCCGTTGTTTGGTAGTGGTTATGGAACGAGGTGCTGAGTCTTGTGCCCCTTCCGTGTATTATTTGCTAACTCTACTACTGGGCCCTTAAGTCCAGCACAGTATGTCTTCTGGTCTATGATAATTCTGTGAGGACCAAGGCAGAGTGTCTGTTCCCTGCCGACTCTCCACCAGAAAACATTAATCATTAGAAAGAGTGACTGATTTCTGGTACAAAAAGAAGCTTGGGATTTCTTCACATTTACAAAATACCCTCTGAACCAAAAGGCATATGCACTAGTCCAGTGTCTTCCCTTTTAGAGTGTATGTATTTATTGCTTTTTCTCTAGCGTTCACAAAAATCCCAAGGTCAGTTTAGTATAGCTGAGTTGTTATCTGGACCCTAAATAATCATGACCACCTTAGGCAGTTCTTACCTACCCCTCTCCTCTACAGTCCTAATCCATTTAGAGGCAACTGTCTTGTGGCCTCCAAATAAATAAAGCTTTCTTAGACTTATGTGATCTTTTCTATCATAATTCTCTCTCTCATTTCTTCTGATAGTAATAGCAGTAGTATTGTTCCAGTGAATCTCTATGCACCTAGCTCATCTCATACAAACATCCCACAAAGTAGCATCATATTGCTGTCTGGTAAAAAGTCAGATTAAATTAGAAGGACTCTACACAGTGCCGAATTTCCTGCACCTAACTTATTCAGTTATCACTTGCCAGTATTAGTTGATTCTTCTGGCTATGCCAGGTACTCCCTTCACATAGACCCCTGTATTAAAAAGACTGTGACAAAATACTTAATTAGTTTGCCTGTAGAAGCTCAAGTGTGTGCCAAATTCACTGACCATGGATGCTTTCATGGCTGAGCCAATACAATTCAAAGAAATCTTTTTGGGTTCCAGGGCTATTGCTTTTTACCTTTTGTCAGGATCAACCCAAATCCTCAGGGATGCTGTTTTTCCACTCTGTAAGTCCTAACTCATTAGTGGGTCACGAAATCAACTTAACAGCTCCAGACCAGTATATTCCACAAGTGAAATAAAAAAGAGAGGAACAATAGATAGAGCATATAAAATGATTAAGTATTGGTTCCTGAAATAACAGCTAAATATTCTATTTACTATGCATACTGGGTTACAATATAAAGTGCTTCCTATTATGAAATGCAATTTTAAAAAAAGAAAGCTTGAAAAACTGCTGTAGGAGGCAGGGGCCATCCAGTGGTTTTTGGAAGAGTCTGGATTGTGTGGTGCCTGACCTTAAATGAGGAGCAGCAGATCCACAACTGAGGAAGTCTAGAGATGGTTAGCACTTTTTCTTTTGAGTGAAAAGATGGAATCACCCTTGTTTGGTTTCTAAAATATTTTTTTCTCTGCTGTGTATCAAGTTACCCTCATATGATTCAGTGGAACTAAAAAAAAGCATAGAAAAATTAGATCCACAAACAGCACCCAAAAAAGACCACAGTCTGTTGTTTACTTAGAGGTATTTCAACCTCTTTACCACTAAGCATTTTACCATAATAAAATTGGAGACAGACATTTTACTTTTGAGTCACTTGAATTTCCACCATCTACCTTTTAGCTGATTCACCATAATGGTGGCAAAGGCCTTCAAAAAAACGGGGAGCTGGTATATATGGCACATTCTAGTAGGGCCAAAATATTCATTCTCTTGGAGGGGGTGGTGCTATGCAAATATCAATGCCTTTTTACTAAAAACAGTGGAGTTCTCATTTCTTTAAGATACAAGTAGAAAATGCAGATAACTTACATTCCATATGCAGGACTCAATACAGACTTGGTCAATCTGATTTTCTTTGATGCTATTCAGTATAGCTCAACTCTAAAAGGAAACCCATTCACCCTCCTGCTTAGTCCTTTGAAATACACTTTTGAAGTTATACCTTCTTGTTAATGGCAGTCTAATCAAACTAGGATTAGTCAGTTAAAATTTTGATTCTTGTCACCTGTATTGTCAATTTTGGGCCAATATGACTGTTAGAGCAAACTTTTTTCCCACTGTCACGATTGGTCTTAAGCAGTATTTGTTTCAGCACTATCCAAAAAGCAAGGCTAGCACACTGAGAAGATGCAGAATCCTACTCTATTACAAACCTCATTCATGTTTCTTTTATTGAAACCTTTTTCTACTTTACATTTCCTCTTTTGTAAGGTAAATTTTTCCATGCCATTTAAAAAATTTTTTTACTTTAGAATTACAGATTACTTCTTTTTTTAAAGCATTATGACATTTTCAAAAAAAAATAATTTTGGTTACCCAAAAAGCTATACAAGAAATATAACTTCAATTTTTTAGGTTGATATGGGTATATTTTTAAAGTTTTTATTACTTTATACAAATACAAATTAATTTATATTATAGATTAACACCTGCTATGATGATAGATATCAAACTGCTATGATAGAAAATCCCTGTCACTGAACTATTTATTTAGTGTTACTCTGATACCTTAATAATGTGTTCCTTCTAATGATGTCCTTGTAACAAGAAACCCTGTGAGATTGATATAATGACTTACCTAATGATCAGAAGTGTAATCAAAGTAGAACATGTTGGAAAAATCCCAACATTTCTTGTTATGCCATCATACCTCCGGTGTTCAGTTCCTTACCCAAAAGTTCCCAATTCTTGGGCTGAAAAACATTCAAGTAAAAATGTAGCATAGATTACACTGAAATATTTTCAATATCAGTGATTTAATAGCCACACTCACAAACTATTAGGAATGGTATCTGGGACTTGTTACAAGGTCAGATAGATTGTTACAGACTTTTAAAATGATTATCTCTGTATGTGTATATTACATATAAAAATGAATTTTTCAGGAAAGATGCACTTTAAAAATACTTTCTCTTGCTAGTTTTAATTAATAAATAGCCTGTGCTGCTTTGGAATGCTTATTCTTTGATGAAAATATGGTCATTGATTATGATAGTTTTAAACATATCTATTTCTGCATCACTGCAGGACTTCCTACACTTTTCTGTTCCTCATTTCTCTTTTATGTGTGCTTGGCTCAGTGGCCTGTTACACAGTCTCTGCCTTGGTTTTGTGTATTCTAAGATAATTTATAAACACAGATGTTTACAGTGAAGTTTTTCCTTTGGAAACTAATCTTAGTCTTTTTTTCCTCTCTCTTAAAATTGGTTGGCCATGCTCACTAATGACTTTTTTTTTAATAATCATTTCTTGGTATTGGTAGATTTGGATTGCATGGTAAGATTATCTATTTTCACCATGTATACCTTTGTCAATAAAGATTTCTGATCTTTGGTCTGCTTCTGTTTTTAGTTTTTTGATAGAACTAGAAACATTATTAATAGCCTTCCCTTGCCTGTATAAATTCTACCCTTTGAGGCTTAAATAAATGTGAATAACTAACAGATTGCCCAAGGTCCTGGGCAACATCCCAGCCCAGCATGATCATTGCTGACTAAAAGCTTGCGGTTGTATAGTACCTAGCGAATTCTTAACCACTGACATTCTGCCTCAACCTCAGAAAACTTCACATGACTTATTTCCCCAGTAAGTGATGAGTATATCCTGAATGAAGGCACAGGAGAGAATTTTCTACCAGCAGAATCAGTATTGGCAGAAGTAATTAATTCACCCCTGATACTGAGAGAGTTTAGCCTTTCCATGCCTTAAGAAAATATTGTTACCACTCTTTGAATGACTTATTTAACAGCCCTCCTACAACTAGAGTATGGAAAGCCATCATTTTCTTGTATGCTTCAGGTGGTCAGCCAACAATAAATTAACACTAACTCAATGCTAGAAAGTGCTTGAAATAAGAAATGGAATTCTTCATTGTTTAATTTCCCTAATTACTGGATTCCGTTGAACCCTTTTCATGTTAACTGGCTAGTGAAACCCAGGCCATAGCCTTTAGCCCATCATGGGTGGGGAGGAGAATTGTCTTGTATTTTGTTTGTGTTTCTAGATATCCTAAAGGGCTCTACTTCCCTTTCTGTGTTCTCATGTGCAAAATGGTCTCGGCTATTTCTGGACCTTTATTGTTCTAGATACATTTAACATCAGTTTGTGAACTTCCATAAAAGTTGTTGCTATTGCATTGGTCTCCTGAGTGAGGATTCAATTTTTTAAAGCTAAATGTTGCTACTGTAGAATCACTACATATCAGAATAATTTCAGTCTTTTTCAGCACTTGGAGTTGTTCCCACAGAATGGGGACACATAGTTCCATAACATACGTCGCCAACCGAGGTGCACTTTGTAGACTGATTTGAGATAGACATTTCATACCTTACATCCCCACATGGTGTCTGTGTGTGCGCATGCATACAGATGTGCGCACAAAACCATCTTGGGCCTTTAGTGTGGAACACTCTTACTTCTCAGAGGATTCTCCTGCTTGACTCAGCCAGCTACTGAGGGAACTGCAGCACGACATGATGAGACACACAGACTTGCCTTGAAAGGAGGAATCTTAGGAAAGTTTCTGAGTTACTATTAAGGCTACAGCATTTTTCTGTTTAGAATCAGAACCATCAGTCAACCATGAGCTCTAAGAAACACAACATAACCCAGTGCCACTAGCAGAATGGTATATTCTTAGCCTCCTCAGAAAGGCACAGCATACATAATTCAAACAGCAAATCTGTGGTGGCCATTAGAACTTTGGTAGGATTACGTAACATTTGTCAAACAATGTGGACTTTTAGCCACTGCATACGTTTACAAGACGTGGTCATATACATTGGGGATAAAAATGTATATATATACACACACATATACACACTTTTCACCAATATAACATATATGCTATCTAGAGCCCATTTACTATATGTCAGCTTTGCCTTCATAGTGATCAAATTGTGGCAAAGCTAAATTAGATATATTTGTATATCCATTTGGCTTGGAGAGTTAACACACAAAAAGAACCGTTTTAAAAAAAAATCTTTGGTGGCATGTTAAAGGAGTCACACTTCAGCATGAGGTAAGAAACAAAAATGTCTCTAAATTACAAGATTTAATTAAAAGCTTCAAACGCATTAACCTTATTTTTAAAAAGTCACCCAAATCAATTCTAGAGGTTTCAAGGCATACTCTATAAACTAACAGGCTCCTTGCTTACATAATTCTAATAGCTATTTTTAAATATTTAAAATTTAAAACTAAATCAGAGTGGCCTTTTAAAATTCTAGAAAACACCAAATTCGAAAACTGCATAAAATCTTACAGCCAAAAGTCAAGAAAATATTTATAAAAACAATTTGGGACATAAAGACTTTTAAAGTATTTTGGTAAACTCAAATTATTTATTTTCCAAGTTCCATCACCCATCTCTGTCCCCACGACCTGCATGACGTCGTTACTGCCTGGCACAGGGCTGGCTTGGTGATGTCAGAAGCACTTGCAAATAAAACGAGGAGTTTGAAAATCATGTCTTCTGTTGTGGGGGAGGGGTGGGCGGCAGCTTTTAAACAAGGTTGAATTCCCTTAGGTTCAGCTGTAGAATTGTGTCTTTGACAGCAGCAAACACAAAGCGAATATTCTCTGTATCTGTAGCACATGTGAAGTGAGAGTAGATGACTTTCTCTTTGTCAGGATTCTGATCTTGGTAAAGCTTCAGGATAAAGTCTCTGGCAGCTTTGACATCCTGCTTCGGTCCTAGTCACAAGTGCAATGAGAGGAATAAAGACACAGACTTAACACCATGTCCTCCCAAGAACCTTTTTTTTTTTTTTTTTTTTTTGAGACAGAGTCTCGCTCTGTAGCCCAAGCTGGAGTGCAGTGGCATAATATTAGCTCACTACATCCTCCATTTCTGGGTTTCAAGTGATTCTCCTGCCTCAGCCTCCCAAGTAGCTGGGTAATTATAGGTGCATGCCACCATGCCCAGCTAATTTTTGCATTTTTAGTAGAGACAGGGTTTCACCATGTTGGCCAGACCGGTCTCAAATTCCAGACCTCAGGTGATCCACCTGCCTTGGCCTCCCAAAGTGCTGAGATTATAGGCATGATTACTGCATCCCGTCCCAAGAACCATTTTTAATGTACTCTTGTTCTTATTTGAGATCCTGCTTTGATCCATCTTTATTTCTAGGGAACAGTTTATCTGGAGCATTATTTTTATGGTGTCTCATCATGAACCCATAAAATAGCCATATTTTAAAATGTCCTCTGGTCTCTAAAAATTGTACTTTACAGTGATTTGTTTAAAAATAGTGACCCAATTTGTCTGATTTGGACCACTTTCGAAGAGAAGTAATCCTTACTAACACATATGGACAGACAGCTGTGGTCTAGGAGAGAGGAAAGGAAGAATGCAGGAACTGACATTATCAGGCTGATTTTAAAGCTTGAGGGTGGATACTACATAGCCAATATGGTTAGTAAAAGGGGAAAGAAGAGTGCTGAAACATGAATCCACTAAATATCAGTGTCAAACATAATATTTAATGCCTCCTGTACCAGAAACAATTAGCAACAGGGCATGAGACTCACCTGCCTTGGGCAAGTTATGTATAAAGAACTTCAGAGTCTACCGTGTGTCTGGGAAAGGGATACCACACTCTAACCTACACTTTAGAAGCACCAGGTGCTCTGACTGATCCAAGGAATGCACAGATAAATGAAGTAGAGTCTCTGCCCTCACAGTGCCCACTGGAGAGAGAGCTGAGTGAGCACAGGCTATGACATAGCATGATGTGGCCAGGAGAGCAAGCGGGGGTCAGGCTGCCGAGGGAGCAGAACGGAGGCAGCATGCCAACTGCGGACCAGATGGGCAGGGGAGGCCAGAAAGACCTCTGCTGGGTCTTGGAGAACAACGTAGAGTCGGCTCAAGGAGTTGGCAAGGGTATTCCAAGCACTGAGGGAGGCATGTGTGGAGGTGCTGCGGTGAAAACACGCAAGGGTGCAAGCAGCGTTTTCATTTGAAGGTGGGAATGAGGGGAGAGGCTGTTCCAGGCAGACCAGGGAGGCCCCTGTGAGCCGTGGTAACTCTGGACTGATGCCCGGGAGGAGGACAAGATCCACACAGAAACACTGTCCGCGAGATAGACACTTACCTGTGTATTCTGGGAAGTAGCTAATTAGATGAGAGTACATGATTTTCTCTTCCAAAAGATCCTTCTTGTTCAAGAATAAAATCACAGACGAATTCAGAAACCAGGGGTAGGTGATGATGGTTTTAAATAAGGCTTTGCTCTCTTCCATGCGGTTCTAAGTGAAACACAAAGGACTCAGGATGAAGTAGAAAGAAAATATTTTGGAAACGACATGGCACGTTGCCAGTCCATTCATCTCTTCTCTTGCCCCGCTGCAGTCCCTGGGCCCCTGTCTGCTGAAGCTGGTGAGCCTGTGGGGTCCCAGGCCCCAGACATCCTGCTTCTGTTTGCTCCCGCCCAAGCCTCTTGCTAACTGTCCCCTTCGGGCTCCCCACGTCTGTAGCATCCCAGCTCTTCTCCAGCCCAAAACTCACATGGAAGGAAATAAAAAAGGCTTTGGTGCAACTTGGAGAAGGAATGTTCCTACCCACATTGGACAAAAGTTTTCTGTGTCACGTGATCGGGATGACCAAGTCGGGAAGTGCCAGCTTCAGACCTGACACAGCCATCTCACTTGTTGATGGGCTTCCAGACTGGGCCTCAGCAGTGAAGTGACGAGGCTCTTCCAGCAAGGCCAGTGACACTGGCAGAGACGGAGCCAGTGCTACCGGGCACCCACTCTGTGCCACGCTTTACAAGCAGAGCAGCGGCCCATTTGCTGGGTGAGCATACTGTTACTGTTCAGAACATTTAAGTAACTTTCCCATGCCTGTGTAACAGTGGGATCTGGGGAAGATTATGTAGAAAGACAGTAATAATTTCTAAATGTTGGACATTGGCAAGAAGATATTAAATGCTCCTAACTTACTGAGAACAGACAGGGCACAAACAAATCCTATCTGTGACAGTAATTGTTCTAGAAAGCACTCTGTTCTTTCTGAAGTATTCCTAAGAGGAAAGAAATAAGAACTTCCCTGTAGGAAGGGAAGGGATCAGACTGAAAACCAAGCTCAGCACACATACTCGAGAGAGACATGCCATAAATCACTCCCCACAACTTCCAGACACCCAGGATCATTGTGCCACTCAGTACGCTCTGGGGGAATTAAGATCTGGGATGTATTAAAGCTTTAAAATTTATGATGACCTTATTGATAATGATCTCCAAGTAAACACAATATGTAAAACATTCCCAGACAGTATACAGATATAATACAGATCTACAACCAGACAGGGAAAGTCTGGAGTGGCAGCCACTTCATTTTTCTCTAAATATTTTGTGATTTTTAGGAGAAAATGTTTAATTTCTAAGCACTTTGGGCTGAGATATTGGTCCCTTGTGCACCTGACTAATCTTTTGAGTTTACTGAGGAACGTCACAAGTAATTCCTGAAACAAATTTGGAGCAAATTTTTTATATTCATAACTGAATGTCCTGTCTTTAAAAAAAAAAAAAATCTCCAATTGGGAGAGCTGGGCGACAGCCAAGATTTCTTTTCTTTGCACAATGACAATTAAATGGGTTAATCCTCCACTAATTAGGTAATATAAGCTATGCTCCTCAGAGAAAAGTCCGCTATCAAGAAATACAAGATAGGATTTGTTCACAGTTATTGGCTAATCCTGGACTGAGTCCTTTATTGATTTACTTTCATGCCTTGGAAACAAAAGATTTTTCTAAAAGGTCAAGAGGTCTTAATGCAAGTTCAGGGGAAAAGATGATGAGGAAGACATGAGTATTCCACTGTAACTAACCCCAACCTGACAGAGCAGAAGTGGCTGTGGTGGTCTCTTCACTCTCAGGACAGCTGCCGCTGATGGAATTGGACACAGCTGTGCTACGGCTGCTCTGCGGGGACACTGCGTGCCTGACCAGGCCGGATCCATCCCAGCTGCCCTGAGGGAGCCTCTGCCAGGGGAAGGGAAGGCAGATGCAATCCGAGGCAGCCCCAGAACAGCTCCGAGCATCCAGCAGCACGGCCCATCCCAGTTTTGCTAGGGATCTAATTTGGGAGCGCTATGGGCCTATGGAGGTTAGGAAGCCTGGGCCCAGGTAAAGCGTATTAGAGATGGTGCTGCCCAGCTTGGGCTGTGCAGTAGAATCCCTGGTGGGCTTACAAAAGAAGCCTCGACCTAAACCCAGTCAATAGGAATTTTTACTGTGGGGTCCAAGAGATGGCATTTGTTTTTTTTTTTTGAGACAAATTCTCGCACTGCTGCCTGGGCTGGAGTACAACAAACAGCACAATTCAGCTCACTGCAACCCCCACCTCCCAGGTTCAAGTGATTCTCCTGCCTCAGCCTCCTGAGTAGCTGAGATTACAGGTGCCTGCTACCATGCCCAGCTAGTATTTTATATTTTTAGTAGAGACGGGGTTTCACCACGTTGGCCAGGCTGGTCTCGAACTCCTGACCTTGTGATTCACCTGCCTTGGCCTCCCAAAGTACTGGGATTACAGGCGTAAGCCACTGCCCTGGCTGAGAGATGGCATTTTTAAAAAGCTCGCCAAGGGATTCTGCTCTGCCACCGAGGATGAGAACATAGGCTTTTGAATAGTTTCCAACCTCAGCGGCACAGTAGATTCACCCGGGTGCTTTTTAAACATCCTCCCACTCAGGCCCCATTCACCACCAATTAAATCAGAATCTCTGAGATTGGACACAGGCACCAGGTTTTCTTTAAGTCCTCAGTGAATCCCAGTGTGCATTTAAGTTTCAGAACTCGGGTTCCAGGCCAGTGATTGTCAACCTTTCGTATGTATCTGAATTAGCTGGGGTCTTGTTAAAACATAGATTCTGATGTCATTGGGTAAGACTGCATTTCTAACCAGCTATCAAGGTGATGCCTGTGCCTCTGGTCCACAGATGACACTTTGAGTAGCAAGACCATTTAACCTAATGACGAGGGTCCATTTCCTGACCTGGTTGGTTTCTTAAAAACCACAGGAGGCCAGGCACAGTGGCTCATGCCTGTAATCCCAGCACTTTGAGAGGCCGAGGCAGGTAGATCACGAGGTCAGGAGTTCAAGACCAGACTGGCCAATGGTGAAACCCCATCTCTACTAAAAAAAAATCAAAAATTAGCTGGGCATGGTGGCTCATGCCTGTAATCCCAGCTACTTGGGAGGCTGAAGCAGGAGAAGTGATTGAACCGGACCCAGGAGGTGGAGGTTGCAGTGAGCCGAGATTGCACCACTGCACTCCAGCCAGGGCTACAGAGCGAGACTCCATCTCAAACAAACAAACAGACAAAAAACACCGCAGGATAGGGCTCTGGCTTCCACAGCTACCTAAACTTCCCGCCCAGCGTACCTCATTGTGACATTCAGCCAGGACTTGGTCATATTCGCTCAGAGCAACCAAGAAAATTATGGAGGTGACACTCTCAAAGCAGTGAATCCATTTCCGCCGTTCAGATCGTTGGCCACCAACGTCCACCATCCTGTTGTACAGAAACACAGATCCCTCAAAGGCTGGAATACATGACACTTTGGGGAAAAGACATGAATTATTATAGCATGGAAAGCAGGGCTCTTTGGGGTCATCAGTAATTTCTAAGAGAGAAACAGGTCCTAAATTTTCAAATGTCTGCTGCTGCTGCTTTAAGCAATGAGGGACCACTGGCCATTTCCTAGCAAAGAAGTCACAGAACGTAAATGATGTTTCTGAAGACATGCAGAGGTGACTCAGGGAGTCTGCCTGGGGCCGTTGGTATCCAGGCAGAAAACACAAACATCCACTTGTGTTCTGTGACAACCACTGTAGAGTCCCGGAATACCAGACACAAGAGTTGCAGATTGGCCAGCTGTCTTCCAGATCCCCTAGGCTGGCCTCAGGACCCAAGCCCATTCTTCTTCCTGGCTCCTCTAATTTACCCATACATCCTTTCTGCATTCCCTGGATGCCGCCTCTTGCTCCCTGTAAAAACCTGCAAGTGTCCTCTGTCCAGTAGGGAAACTCAAAGCATCTACCGGTGTCTCTGGGAAAGATTTCAGCAACTCCCAGCCCAGGGATCACGAGCTCCAATGCTCCAGGAATCAGGCAGTTTAAGGGAGTAAGTCAAGTGAGCTCCCCACAGTACGAAAGCACACACCGCGCAACGGCCAGGGCAGTGTCTACAGGGAAGCCTGCCGCGTCGCTGCAGCCACGCTCTGCAGAACACAGCGCAGGCTCACCGAGACCACAGCCTCTGCCTTTTCAGGAGAAACAAGATATCCGATGTGTTCGGTGAAACAACCTAACTTTTAAACAAGTTAGCTCAAAAAAATGTTTTTAATAACACCAAAGAAAATACGTAATGGACCAGATACAGCTGCCAAGTCACCCCAACCCCTCCCTCACCATCCCACCACACACACACAACACACAACACACACACACACACACACACACACACACACACACACACACACACACACACACACACACACACACACACGTCCCTGAAGACACTGGGGTAATGTGGTTAGGTGGCCCACAGGCCAACCACCCAGAACCATTGTCCAGAAAAGTGCAGGAAAGAAAACGAAAAATTCAATCCTGTCCTTGAACCACGTCCTGGAGGTGCAGCCACTCCCACAGTGACGTGTGTTCATGGCTGGCTACCTCACAGCAGGGAACCGATCTGGAAAAGGGACACTGCAATTGTCAAAAGGTTGAGCTTGAAGAAGCCATTCTATAAAGGCCTCAATTTCAAAGATCGGAATTTTTCAGCCAGAAGTCTCCCACTGGGAGAGGTGCTCTGAGTCGTAAAGTAATAGATTTCCCTGGTGATGATGTTAAACCCATTCACCGGACTCTAGAAAGTAATGCAAAAACATATTCACCACAGTCCAAGAAGGATAAACTCAGAAGAAATACAAGTATTTTTAAAAACAAAAAACAAAACCCTTGGGAGCCTGAGAGATTTTGGACATTGCAAAAAGCAGCTAATTGTGAAAAGGTTCAGAGAAATTTATGGGCACACAGGCACAAGGGGCTACTATTAAAATCAGGGATATGCTAACACAGATGGGGGTATCTACCGAGGGGCTGGACCCAAGGGTGCCCCAAACTCAGCAATTCTGCATAGAGAAGCACTGAGCTGGAACTGGGATCAGACAGGATCTGGATGTGGGAGGACTGGTGCGTTGTCTCAACTGGAAAATCGTGTGTAAGAATGGTTAGGCGGAACGAGGGAAATAACGGATGTAATAGGGCTTCAAAATGTGCGGTGCTACAGGTATGCCCTGTATTATTATTCATTTTTTACCATAACTAAATGCAGTGAAGATTCACTTAAGGCATCCTAAAAGTATTTCCTATATTTGTAAGTGGAAATGCATACATTTTTACACAGCTGATTGTATATGTTACTCTTCATGGTTTTAATACACATTTTTGTATTCTTAGTTTTCTTTTTTAAGGATAAATCTTGGAGAAGGAAATAGAGGAGAAAGAAAATATTATTCAACTTTAGGGAAAAATCATCGATAATCATATTCAATTTGTGGGATACAGAAGTATACATTTGCATGTGTGTGTGTGTGTTACACATAAGAATATTCCAGTTTCCAGTAAGGAAACCCTTCTTCTCCAAGGGTAATAGGAAGGTGGCTTCCTCTCCATTCTAGGGTTGAGACCTACCATAATTCTAAATATCACGTGGCAGAGAGCGTCACTCTATTCTAAGAGACATAATCCCTGCTTAAGAATAACATGTTTAAGAATGCACCTGGGGACTTCCAGTCCTGGGCAGACTCTTCGTGGTACATCAGGGAGACTTACCGGAAGATGATGTTTTCCAAGTCAAACGGATACTCAATGATGCCGGTGGTGGGCACTCGGACGCGAAGCACGTCTTGCTGAGTGGGTACGAATGATGGCATGGCGATGCGATCGATGTCAGTCAGGTAACTGCGTATTAGAGAACGGGGAATTGAGTCTCCTTTTAGCGAAGGGAAAAAGGTCCATCCTACTCAAAGAAAGTCACCCTCAACTCACAGTCGGCCCCACACAGACACATGAATTCCAACAATGGCTTTCCTGAGAGCCAGCACCAGGCCAGGCTTCCCCATCCTTCCTATGACTGTTTTGAAGACAATATGGGTCAGAAGCACTTTCAAGAACCTTCTGGGACATCTGCAGAGCACTCTTCCTCCTGGGTTCTGAGCTCCATCACTCTATTTGGCCAGCGAGGGACACAGTGGGGCTGGAAGGGCCAGGCTGTTGGAAGTGGCTGTCTCCGACGCCCCATCTGTCATCCTCCCTCCAGAGGCCCTTCTCCCTCCCACTCGTCCAAGAACATTATATAATGAGATGCTGTTCTCTAAAGCTTTGCTCAATGAATTAAATAGAGTTTGTAAGAAAATGCGCAGACCTAAAACAGGCCGAGGAAAAATTCAAAACAACAGCAATAAGAAAAAATGTTCCTGTTGAAAACACTGGGAAACTAAACATCTCCTAAAATAATCCCAAACTTGCCTTAACTTATTTTTGGCCATATATTAAAGCCCTGAGCTTAAAACATCATTTTTTTTTCTGTAGTAAAATAAGAGAATCCTTTTTTAAAAAACTTTAAGGCCTTTCTAAAAGACATGTTTAGGTAAAATAACTGTAACTCAGGCCCTCACCGACAAAAGAGTGGGAGATAGAGAGACCCTCGCAAGCTGAGGCGGCCCTGCCCGGTCCCCGCACAGTATCGGGCTGAGCAGGTCCGCCTGGAGGCTAACCAAGGGGTCACAGGCAAACCCTGCTCACCATATGCCTTCAGCTCCAGAAGCAAAGCCCTCCACAACCCACCTTCCTGCCCAGAAACGACCCCCAGGGCTTATCACTGCTTTTGCTGTACTTTGATGTGTGATTATTTGATTTATACCTGACTTGCTTCACCAGACTGTACATTCCCTGAGAGCCCAGAGCATTGGTTGTGTAATACCTGCAGCCCTCACCACAGTGCCTGGCGCATCGCAAGCACTCATCACATTCATCCAATCTGCAGACATCTCTAGCAGAGGGGTTGAAAACGGCTGACCCAGATGGAGAAAATGTGCAAGCACCTTGAGTCCTGTCGGTTTGGAAGGCTGCACTACTGGGTTTAGGAGAGGCTGTTTTCTCTGTGGCAGCTCTGATCACCACCCTACCCAGGCCCATTGTCCACGTCAATGGCCTTGCCCCTGTAGTTTTCAGGGTTACATTGAATTCTGTAGCAGTTCTGATGGGTCTTTTCCAAATGGATCTACATCAAGAGCCCTAGCCAATCCCAAGGGCCTTCACAGAGGCAGGTAACCCAGGCCACCTCGGGTATGGCTCAGGAATGTTGTGCCTGTTTCTGGCTCCTCAAGCAGTCAAAGGCAGGCCCTCCTCTTTGGCACTTTCTTTCTTCCAGCTCTCTATGCTGATCTGATACCTTATTGGGGTTTCTTTATTTTCCTGCCTTGATGCTTTTTTGCACCTAAACATTCCTGTAGTTAGATTGGTTGTGCCAACCTGGATCAATGACATTCAACTCTCAGCCTGGGACAAACACCAAAGGAAGGTCATTGGACTCACAGGAGGTGACACCTCTGGCTTCCTTTCCTGCCCAATGCCTTGTCCGGCCCAATGCCTGCTCAGAGGGCAACAGTGGTACCCAAAGGGAAGGAGGTGGGTCCGAGGAAGGGATTTCTGAGCCCTCAGAGGATGGAAGACGATATGGAGCAGGTGAGAAAGAGTTGAGCTGTAGAAGCAGAAGTCATTTCCACTTCAAGAAGGACCCATATCAAACTATTTGCTCAGTGACCAGATTGAAGGAGGCATTGCCCTGGGATATTACCTAACTTTTTTTTTTGAGACAGTGTCTCACTGTCACTCAGGCCGTACTGCAGTGGTACAATTCTGGCTCACTGCAACCTCAACCTCCAAGGCTCAAGATCCTCCTGCGTCAGCCTCCCGAGTAGCTGGAATTACAGGCACATGCCATCATGCCCAGCTAATTTTTGTATTTTTTGCAGAGATGGGGTCTCGCTCTCTTGCCCAGGCTAGTCTTGGATTCCTGGTTTCAAGCGATCCTCCCACATCTGTCTCCCAAGTCCCTGCGATTACAGACATGAACAGGAAATGCCTCAGAAAGTGAAAATCTGTCACCTCTATGGGACAGTTTGCATGCTGGGCCATCTAAATAGAAATCTTTTTACCTTCATTGATTAACGAATTAAAAGTTGAGCTGTATGATCCAAAATCCAGTGTGTAAGGCCTTTGCAAGTGGCCGGGAACAAAGGATTGAGCTTCGTGTGTGTGCTGGGAGCGCAGCCTCCTGTCTGCGCCACTAGAGGGCAGCACCAGATCGGCAGCCGACGGGCCAATGGCACTGGGGCTCTAAATTCGACTTTAGCGTTTAGGGCAATTGGACCTGCGGTCTTCCGATGGGAAAAACCAGAAAGGCAGAGGGATATAGAGAGGAGGAAAGGAGATGCTAGAAGCAAGTGTATTCCTTGTTTACATCAGATCATCTCAGCACTCCAAAGATCAGTCCCACTTAAGGGACCGCAAATTTGATGGAGTCTCTCTTTGAAAATGACAGGCTTAGCACACAGCGAGAACAGGTGGGTGTCGGCAGGAAGAGAGGTCTGCGGTCCAAGGAGTGACCAAGAGCTTTAGGAGGTGGTGAGAGATGGCACCAAGAGGTCAGGAGAGAGACAGAAAAGCGGAGGCAGGCAGCGCTGCCGCTGTGCATTGCCTTTTAGCAGCATTCAGCGAGAAGCTTCTTTGAAATGTGGCCCAGCTTGCCTGAAAGCGCCGCAGGCAGCCAGGCTGGGCTCTGTACTCACTATTTGGCAGAGTCTGACAGCTGGTACTCCCTCCTCCTGTCGTAACACTCCTGGATGCCCGGATCTTGCCAGAGCTGCTTGATGGCCTCCACCTGCTCCCTGGAGAGCATGGAGACCCTGTCCACCTCCACTTCTCTGATGATCTGGGCATTTTCCTACTCAGAGGAAAGAGAACCTTGCATTAGGCAAAGGAAAAGAAGCCAACCCATTGGCAGTGTCAGGACACTTGCCCTGGTCTGTGGCTTGGAGAGTCCTCACTAGGTACGGATGTGGTGGGCACCCTCCCAGGGGCTGCTCACCGCCAAGACACTCACTGCAGCCATGCTGAGTGGCGATGGTGTGGCTGCTTAGCTCCGTGGAGAGAGCCACTGAGGGCCCAAGACCTGCAGCTTCCGTGCCCAGCCATGTCCTGGGCCAGTTTCGCCAGCATTCAACACCCAGTGGTGAACAGAGAGACACTGGAGCTATCATCCTACCAGCAAACTTTACTTCCTCATTAACACGTGACTCGTTGGAGTACCTGCTTAGCCAAGGAGGCCATTTTAAAATGGCACACCAAGGGTTGGGTGGTGGAAGCCAGTCCACCTGATACAGGCACTAAGAAGACGCATTGTGTTTAGAGAACTGAAATACAGTAATACCAACTAACGATCCGTCTGGGATTTTGTTCTCCCTTTCCTTATTAAAAAAAAAAAAAAATTGGCTGGGTGTGGTGGCTCAGACCTGTAATCCCAGAACTTTGGGAGGCAAAGGCAGGCAGGCATGAGGTCAGGAGTTTAAGATCAGCCTGGCCAATATGCTGAAAAACCATCTCTACTAAAAATACAAAAATTGCCCAGGCGTGGTGGCACGCACCTGTAATCCCAGCTACTCAGGAGGCTGAGGCAGAAGAATCCCTTGAACCTGGGAGGCGGAGGTTGCAGTGAGCTGAGATCGTGCCACTGTACTCCAGCCTGGCAACAGAGTGAGACTCCATCTCAAAAAATAGAAAAATTAATGGACTTTACTTTTTAGAGCAATTTTAGCTTCCTAGAAAAATTGTAGGGAAAGTACAGCGCATTCCCACACAGTCTGCTGTTTATTTTCTTACATCACTGCTACAATTCTTTCTCACTGGGAGACCGCTCCCAATGTACTCCTCTTTCCACACCACTGATTATTATATTATCGTATTTATTATTACTATGATTATTAAATAATTATTGTTCTTTATTATAGTAATTGAGGCCATTATTACTGTAATTATTACTATTACAGCAGTTACCATTTATTGGCCATGTACTATGTGCCAAAGCCTCTACATACATTATCTCATTTAATCAATGAGAGGCTAGCATGAGCCAGAAATCCTTCCAAACTTTAGAAAATGGAAAAGATAAGGTTGGCCTGCAGCCACAACATTTCCACATGTTGGCCTCAGACATTCAGTATCCTTTCCTTGGCTGCAAGTTGTCACAGACGAGTGAATCCTGGCACGAGAAGCAGGACCCCAGGCTCTTCTTCCCTATCCCATCTTCCTGCATCCCACAGCAATTACATCACCCTGCAGCGCTGGCTACACTGGCAGCTGTGAGTCAGCAAAGCATCTGCTTGGTAGCTGGGATCTCAAGTACATATGATACCCCCCAAAACTCGCTTTTATCATGTGCTGTTCATCCTTATGATTATCCAACAGCAGGCCAGAGAAAAGGAGGATCTTACACATCCATTTGACTCATCCAAGCCAAGGACTGTGATGAAATCGACACATCCATCCTGACAGTGCATAGAAACTCTTCCTTGAGACTGTAAGACCTTCAGGCAGGTAGGATCTCAAACAAAGTCCAGGCAGATGGATCAGCGGAAAGTGTGCCGGACCGGGAATCAGGACCCTGATTTGTAAACTGTGTAGCTGGGACTCTTAAGGACCCCGACAAGTTACCTGCCTCAGTGTCCTCATTTGTTAAATGAGTCGTGATTTCCAGGGGCACCTGAATTATAAAGTTTTACTTAAATGAAAGTAGAATCAGCCTTTACTATTGTAGCAGATGTCTAATGAGTATTTCTCGTTTTCAAAAACAGGACACACCTCTAAACCCTGACTTCTAATCTTGCCCACCAGCATGCTGCACATCATGAGCCCTCTTCTTGGCTGGCGAGAATGATGGATGGAGAACCTGGGCAGTGCTTGTCCAGTGCAGCGCGGAAGAGCTCTCTCCCACATCCTCCCCTCCTCTCGCCACCTTCCTGCCTCCCAAACAGGTCAGCTGTGCTGAGCTCCACCCTCTCAATGTAAAATGTCTGTTTTCCTCTATGTCTTCATCACAGGCCAGGAAATGCCACAAGGGCAGAGCCAATGTTTTATTTGTTCTTCTGTCCCAGAACCTAGTGGTGCAGTGCCTTCTACTGAAAATAATAAGTGCCTCCTATTGATATGTGCATTCAGTAAACATCTGTGGTGCATATAAAATCATCTACCTGATAGACAGAAACTCATGAGAAAATAAGAGTGAAATCCTGCTAAGGTGGAAGACGGAAGCGATGCAGGTCCCGGTGGAAGCACAAGGCAGGTCGGGGCAGTCTCTCAGAGGAGGAGATGCTCAGGCGACGCTTGGCCGATCTGTAATTCCAGCTTGGGCCCCAGTGGCCCTCAGCATCCTTGCTTCCTGTGGGCATGCCTCTTCTGCTGCTCTGCTAAGTTTCATGATCAAGTTCAGGTTAACTGCTGAGGGTCAGTGCAGCGACAATCACCGGGCTGTGACGAATGCATTTCTATCTCTCCCTCTCACAAACACAATGTAGGACTGAACTTTAGGGTGAAGGAAACGTGAGTGCATGTCACTTTTGTCTCTTTGGAAAATAAAATTTACCAAAGACAAAATGTAGAGAAGGCCTTTGACAAAATTCAACACCCCTTTATACTAAAAACTCTCAATAAACTAGGTATCGATGGAATGTGTCTCAAAATAATAACAGCTATTTATGACAAATCCAGAGCCAATATCATACTGAATGGGCAAAAACTGGAAGCATTCCCTTCGAAAACTGGCACAAGACAAGGACGCCCTCTCTCACCACTCCTATTCAACATAATATTGGAAGTTTTGGCCAGAGCAATCCAGCAAGAAAAAGAAATAAAGGGTATTCAATTAGGAAAAGAGGAAGTCAAATTGTCTCTGTTTGCAGATGACATGGTTGTATATTTAGAAAATCCCATTGTCTCAGCCCAAACTCTCCTGAAACTCATAAGCAACTTCAGCAAAGTCTCAGGATACAAAATCAATGTACAGAAATCACAAGCATTCCTATACACTAATAACAGACCAACAGCCAAATCATGAGCAAACTCCCATTCACAACTGCTACAAAGAGAATAAAATACCTAGGAATACAACTAACAAGGGACCTGAAGGACCTCTTCAAGGAGAACTACAAACCACTGCTCAAGGAAATGAGAGGACACAAACAGATGGAGAAACATTCCATGCTCATGGTTAGGAAGAATCAATATCGTAAAAATGGCCATACTGCCCAAAGTAATTTACAGATTCAATGCTATCCCTATCAAGATACCATTGACCTTCCTCACACAACTGGAAAAAACCACCTTAAACTTCATATGGAACCAAAAAAGAGCCTGCATAGCCAAGACAATCCTAAGAAAAAAAAAAAAAAAAAAAAAAACACCACCACCAACAACAAAGTGGAGGCATCACACTACCTGAGACTTCAAACTATACTACAAGGCTACAGTAATCAAAACAGCATGGTAATGGTACCAAAACAGAGATGTAGCCCAATGGAACAAAACAGAGGCCTTGGAAGTAACATCACACATCTACAACTACCTGATCTCTGACAAACCTGACAAAAGCAGGCAATGGGGAAAGGATTCCCTATTTAATAAATGGTGTTGGGGAAACTGGCTAGCCATATGCAGAAACCTGAAACTGGACCCCTTCCTTACACCTTATACAAAAATTAACTCCAGATAGATTAAAGATTTAAACATAAGATGTAACAAGAGAAGCAGAACCCCAAGCTCTTCTTCCCTCTCCCATCTTCCTGAATCCCACAACAATTACATCACCATGCAGGGCTGGCTATACCAGCCGCTGTGAGTCAGCAAAACATAAGACCTAACACCATAAAAACCCTAGAAGAAACCCTAGGCAATACAATTCAAGACATAGGCATAGGCAAGGACTTCATGAGTAAAACACCAAAAGCAATGGCAAAAAAAGCCAAAATAGACAAAAGGGATCTAATTAAACTTAAGAGCTTGTGCACAGCAAAAGAAACTATCTATCATTAGAGTGAACCAGGAACCAACAGAATGGGAAAGAAATTTTGCCAACTTCCCATCTGACAAAGGGCTAATATCCAGAATCTACAAAGAACTTAAACAAATTTACAAGAAAAAAAACAACCCCATCAAAAAATGGGCAAAGGATATGAACAGACACTTCTCAAAAGAAGACATTTATGTGGCCAACAAACATATGAAAAAAAGCTCATCAATGGTCATTAGAGGAATGCAAATCAAAACCACAATGAGATACCATCTCACGCCAGTTAGAATGGCAATCATAAAATCAGGAGACAACAGACGCTGGAGAGGATGTGGAGAAATAGGAACACTTTTACACTGTTGGTGGGAGTGTAAATTAGTTCAACCATTGTGGAAGACAGTGTGGTGATTCCTCAAGGATCTAGAAATAGAAATTCCATTTGACCCAGCAATCCCATTACTGGGTTCATACCCAAAGGATTATAAATTGTTCTATTATAAAGACACATGCACACGTATGTTCGTTGTGGCACTGTTTATGATAGCAAAGACCTGGAACCAACCCAAATGCCCATCAATGATAGACTGCACAAAAAAAAATGTGGCACATATACATCATGGAATACTATGCAACCATAAAAAACAATGAGTTAGTGTTCTTTGTAGAGGCACAGATGAACCTAGAAACCATCATTCTCAGCAAACTGACACTAGAACAGAAAACCAAACACTGCATGTTCTCACTCACAGGCGGGTGATGAACAATGAGAACACTTGGGCACAGGGAAGGGAACAACACTCACAGGGCTAGGTGTGGGGGTGGAGAGGAGGGGAGCAGGGGACAGGAGGATGGGGAGCGATAACACTGGGAGAAATGCCTCATGTAGGTGAACTGGGGGGTGGGAATGGAGACAGCAAACCACCATGGCATGTATGTACCTATGCAACAATCCTGCAGGATGCAGGATGTGCACGTGTACCCCAGAGCCCAAATACAAAAAAAAAAAAAAATAGAATGAGTACTTTGCCCCAGCCCTCAGCCTGCCCTTCATTTGAAGTGGTGAGAGGCCTCTGAATTCACAGGATCTGAGAGCATCAGCCTGTAGCTTCCCTGAGAAGAGACTACTGCTGGGAGAACAGCTGCTTCCAAAAATTCTGATGTGCTTTCTCTCTCACTCAGAGCCTGCCGTGTTAATTAGGAAGACTGCATGCACGAACACTTGGCTTTTCTTTGCTTTTCTTTTTTAATCTCTTAAAAAAAAATCCTCTTTTGATCAGCACCATGAGTAAATTGCAAGTTCTCGAGTCTTGCAAAGATGTGTTAAGAATACAAAGGAGGTGCCGCCTCCTTTGACACCTGCCTCTGCACACCCTGAGATGGTGTTTCAGGGCATCTTGTCCTCTGTTCTCGGTTCCCAGATGGCCTTGCACCTGGAACAGCTCTCCTACTTTCTGCTCCCACCTGAGCCCGGGCCTAATGTGTTTGTGCAGAATTGGAAAGGTCAGGCCTAGCAGGTCCTCTCAGAAGCATGGGAGAGCATGCTGATAAGGAGCGATCAGGTGAAACAGACTTAACCTGGGTCTGTGGCAGCCTAGGCTCACGTGGTGAGGCTGCGGTTCCCCAAAGTCCTAGGAACTACCCTTGACAATGACCACCTGGATTGGCTTCCCTTGGGATGGGGAGGTAAGGAGTCGGTGGGAGGTGGGGAGTGGGTAGGGGCACTGCATTGCAGAATGGGAAAGACAGAGGTCAGGGCTGCTAAGCAGGTGTAAAGGAATGTGGGATCAGGGTTTGAAACTTCCATCTTCCTTTTGCATCCCCATCAATTACACTGATCTTGTTTTGTGACTACAAGAATCAAAAGAGGATGTATGTGCCTAGATTTCTGTCATGCCACTCCCAAAGCAGGATTTAGGATTTTCTTGCTTCCCTGAAAAAGAAAACGCATACTACAGGCATTCATGAGAACTGTAGACTTTACTGATGATTTACAGTTGGCCAGCGAGGGTCTGTATTGCATAGCACATAGAATTTCATGAAAGAAAGAAAGATATGTATTAAACATTATGCGTGTGTGTGTGTGTGTCTGTGTGTATGTGTGTGTGAGTGTGAGTGTGACTGAAAGAGAGGGAGGTAAGTAGAGAAGAAGGAAGGAAAAAGGGAAGGGAGGAAGGAGGGAAGGAGGGCAGGAAGGGAGGGAGGGAGGGAGGAAGGAAGGAAGGAAGGAAGGAAGGAAGGAAGGAAGGAAGGAAGGAAAAAAATGAGAGCAAGAGATGAGGGTCTCTTTCCATCAGGACTGTGCTTTTCCCAAGTCCTGCTTCTCTGTGTTCAGCCCCAGGGTCTGCCTCTCTCTCCAGTGCTTCTCCACGAAGCCTCTAATTCTCCCTTTATTCCCGTCTGCCACTCTGAGAACTTTCTGAAAGCTCTCTCTATTTCTTCCTGTCTGATCTGGGCATTTAGCTCAGGCTCCTCCAGCTTGCATTTCCCCTCTCATCGTTGACTCAGTCTCCCCCAGGCCTCAGTTCCATACCTGGCTTCCCTGGGCCCTCCAACTCCTTCCTCTCCCTTTGCGTTTCTGCTGGAGCTGCTTGTAAATGGTACGGGCCCCCTTTCATCTTTTCATCGTGCATACATGTTTCTATTTCCCAGGACCCAAGAGGTTTTATTCATGGTTGCTTTTTTTTTTAAAGAGAAAATTTAGAGAGTTTCTTTAGCTCATAAAGAAAAATCACCAAAAGGTGCTCTGATCTGCCTTCCAAATAAACATAGAGTAACTGTCTCAGAAATATGGAACTAATCATAGCACATTAGTTTTTCTGGTACAAAACAGTCTGTCAAAATATGCTGGAGGCCTTGTGCTATACAGATTCTTTCTTGGAATAAAGCAAAAGACAGGGCTCACCTAGCCTGCCCTCCCTCTGTCTTGGCTGTCAGTGCAGTGTATCCAGGTATTAACTTTGCTGGGGGCAGGTATATTACTGTATGTATTACTATCTATATCTAGACATAGACCATTTCAATAACACTTTTCATTAAGTATACCCACCCCCTTCCCAGCTTTCTTACAGGTGTCCAGGAGCGTGTTTGTTGTTCCTATGATGGGACAATAATTAGAAAAGCTGGCAGACTAAAGACCAACCCCAGATTGCAGCTGCTTTGGGAAGAGAGGATGAAAGTATCAGTTTCATGAAGGTTTAGCTGATGACAGCTAAGCAGCGCATTTCCAACTTCCATTTCCCCATGTGGCTTTCTGAATTCTTCTCCCCACCAAGAGGCACAGCTCTACAGGGCTGCAGGTTCTTGCCCAGAGAAATGCAAAGCTGAGGGCCTGATGCCTGGGCTTGGCCCCACCCGCTCCTCCTGGCTGGGCATGTACTTTCAGTGCTCCCAATGGCTTCCCAGCCTGCTGAGCTAAGTGGCTGGAGCCTAGGAGGGGAGTGCGCCGAGGCATGAGGTGGAGGTGGTGCAGGGCTCGGAAGACTGCGAGGGCCTCCCTTTGTCTGTGCCTACGCAAAGTGGGATGTTTCCCCACCATGTGGCTCCCCTTCTCTGAGACTGCTTCTCCTCATGGGGTTAATTATACCAACCTGAATCTCAGGGACTGTGAATTAATTGCCAAACACTTTGCAATTATCAGGAGCCCACGAAGTGCTTCACCACCGTAAAGCATTACATCTAATTATTGTTCATAATTATAAAGGTTCAGAAGCACCAAGGGCTCCCATGGCAACCTTAACACACTTAACACACACACACACACACACACACACACACACACACACACACAGAGTCTTTCTCTCTCTTCCTCTCTCTCTCTCTCTAAATCACACACACACAGTGATAGACTTTTTCATTGCAGTATTAAATGCAGCTCATAAACCTGCCATATTATTGGGCAAATATTTATTTTTATAAGCTGCGATAAGTGGGCACCGCTGGGGTAATTATTTCTTTTCTAAATGCTTCAGACAGACCAGGCCCTCAGTCTGATGACACGCACAGGCCTCTGAGCGTCAGCCAGTGCGACTCACTTAATCTGCAGCAACATCTTCATCAGATAGACGTCATGAGGACATGAAGCGTGACTATGTTTTTATGGTTTGTCAGTAAGAATAGCTCAGAACGATTGAAAGTATTATATAAATATAGCAGAAGCATATTCCTAAATAAACAATGCAGGAGAATCTAAACCATTGATCAATTGAAAGGCTGATTTACAGGGAGGTGATGTGGCCTAAAACAAAAGCACAAGGGTATGAGCCGTGGCACGTTTATCAATTTGGCTTAGTGACTGCTGAAATAAAAGTTCAGTTTAAAAGCAGTTTGACATACACAGCCCTTCCTTGGTGTCCACTGGGGATTGGTTCTGGGACCTCCCATGGATGCCAAATATGTGGATGCTTAAGTTTTTGAAACAAAATGGTGTAGTATTTGCATATAACCTATGCATATCCTCCCATATACTTTAAATCATCTCTAGATTACTTGTAATATCTAATACAATGTAAATGCTGTGTACATAGTTGTTATACTGTATTATTCAGGAATAGCCATAAAGAAAAAGGTCTGTACATATTCAATACACCTGTAACATTTTCCTCTCAAATGTTTTCAATCTGCAGTTGGTTGAATCTGGATGATATGGAGAGCTGACTGTGTCTGTGTGTGTGTGCCTGTGTGTGTATACATATATATATATATGGCTTCATTTCTTGCATAGTAGCAGTGCCATCAGTGGAATGAAATCAACCTCATTCACGTGGAAATACTTAAAATTCAGCCATGTGTCTAGCCTGAGGCATCTGCCATATGAAGTTTCCTAAAGGGAAACTTGGTTTTATAATAGATGTCTGGAAATCCTACTGCTGCTGGAGAAGTCTTGTTTGGATGCTCCCCTCCTACCATTTGGTTGAGGAGTGTATTGGTGGGCTTTGTAATCACTGGCGGGGACCAGTGGTGGAACTTGGCTTTCTTCTGTTCTGCATACCTGGAGCATAGAGCCAGTTTCCTCTGTGACTTATCTCCTGGGAGAGGAGCAATTTCATCTGCTTTGTTTCACTAGAGTTTGGAGAGAAGAACACTAGGTGCTACTGGTAAGGTCTTTGGGTCTGGGTGATGGCCAGCGCTCTTAACTCTAGCCCACTGACCCAATGGGGTAGAGTGGTGCAGGTGGCAAAGGACAGACAGAAAAGCCTGATCATGAGCCAAAAAAGGAAAAGCTAACAACAACAACAACAAAAAAGAAGAGAATCATGGTGCTCTAGTGAAGGTCCATTCCTGAAGAGTAGCATTCTTTGACTGTGTCACGTAACCAGGGTAAGTTCTGTCAGTCAAGAGCATGTGGTAGGTATACTCTATCTGTACTGTCCAGGGAGGAATTGCAAAAGAAATAAAAATAAAAAGTGGGCCTGCCTTGCAATAGGTCCCAGACTAGATATGATAAATGGGAATGGGGGGTGGAGATCCAAATGGAAAAAGACCTCAATAGACTACAAAAAATAGATAATTAACAGTGAGTTGATCAAGGGCAGGTTGTCGTGGAGCTGCAGGCCTGCAGTCAGAGCTGAGGTGTGGCTCGCCAGGCTCTGCACAGGGAGGAGGGGCAGTGTCAAGTAATGGTTGGGCTGCACAGACCTGGGCTGGAGTCCTAGCTCAGCTACTTCACCAGTGACTTCACCTTGCCAGCCCTCAGTTTCCTCTGCTGCAAAATGAGGGACTATTATAGTTGTATATCTTAAGAGGTAGTTATGAGAATTAAATGAGTTACTGTATATTTACATTTACATGCAGCAATATTTGCCATGTTGCCTGACACACAGTGAGTGCTCCATAATTATTAGTGATCACTAATGTGAATCTATAAGTTTGAAAAGGTGGAGAGAGGTAGATGAGTAATGAGAGAATATGTAGATTAGAGACATTAAGATTTAAGAATGGGGCGCTATAAGAATTGCTTACTGTCTTAGGTAAGTGTTGAAGTATGGGGTTTTACAGCTTGGGCTCAGGCTAAGATTGGGTACAGAGTTTGGCACACAAAGATGCTCAATGCATATTTGTTGTATAAATAGAGGAGTCAATTAACAATCGAATGATGTCACTTCTCCTATGCAGGTCCCAACAAGCAAAGCCTCCACTACGCTTTCTCCAACGCTCCCTCCATGTTGCTAGCACCTCTATAGTATGTTCTTATATAATCCACGTGGAGGAGGACTGTCCACATCAGCTCCTCATCACTCTGGGTTTGGTCTCTGCATTTGCAAAAGCACAGACCCTGTCACTTTTGCTTGTGCCTTGAACCTCTGCATGGTAACTCCTGATGATATAAAAACAAAAGCAAGGGCTCAGTTATGTGTAAGCAATATCCTAACCAACTAGTGACTCAACATTTACTACACATCTACCCCATGTACTGGACATGTACCTCAGCACTGCCATCTAAGCTGTCATGGCTGTTCCTTTTCATTACCACCAGTGGTTGTATGAAGATGGTGGTGTGTCCCTGGCTGGCATGAAGTAGGGTGCCCAAGAAGCTTCATATTCTACTCTTCGTTACTTGATCCTGTTTACCACTGGGCTCTATACTACCATATGCTCTGGATTACAACAATGAACAAGATGGACATGGCCCCTGGGCTGTCGACAGGCCAACATGGTAGAGTTGGTAGATGTTATGGTAGGAAGAATGGGGGCACAGACCATTTCTGAAGAGGGAAGGTAGAGGTTTGGGGCTACCTAAGGTGGCTGAAAAGTCCAACTCCCTGAAGAAAAAGAGACAAACCATCCATATTTGGTGTCTGTCTGAAGCAGAATCAATACATGTTGCAGCTGTCTGATGGAGTTGTTTAAACCGCAGGGCTAGTCCCATGATCTGCACAGCCTGTTTCAAAGCATGGCAGGGCTCAATTAGGCTGACTCCAGCAAAAGCTTCACCTTCTCTATGTCATAAGCTCCTGGGGCTTAGGTGGGGCAATACAGAGGGAGTTACAGGTGCAAATGCAGGATAGGGCCTGGAGCCAAACAAAGGCTATACGGTCTGTTCCACTCTACAGATCTCACCAAGGAACAGATGAAACTGCAGAGTGGTATAAAGACCACTGACATTTTTAAAGACCACTGACATTTAAAAGCAGGATTTCAGTTTAATATTTCTGAAGAGCCTCAAAGACATACACAAAAGGTTTGAATAAAATCCATAATAAAAACCACAATGAATGGCTCTCCCCACTCCACCTCTTACCTCCTGCCACAGTGTGTTGTCCAGTTATCTTCTAGGGAACATGTGAACTGAAAAATGAAGTGCGAACTAGTGCTGTTAGCAATGCTATGGTGCCTGGCACACTTTCATTTTTTTCCAAAAAAAAGCAGAAATCGTCTTTTTTGCATGCGTTTCATGCCAACCTACTAAACCTTATGGAAACCCCTCAACCATACTATCTTGAGCTTTATCTACTGTACCTAAAGAATTTTTTGGTTGTATATATTATGTTCAAGTTGGCCAATAGCATTTTCTCCATTTTATAAAGAGAATTCTGAAAAGCCAGAATGTAAATCTCTGTAGCAACTGAGAAAATAAAGAGGGGCGGGGAATGAATAGCTCTAAAGGAAAATAGCATTGAAAGAACCGAGATTCATAATTCACACAGATTAAATTACTCATTAACTGCTTGATCTGAAACACCGTGTTATTGCTCCATATTTTAAGCATCTCTTAAATATGATTAATTTTTAGAATGACAGTTAATGTCACTCACAAGGGGAAAATAACTATTTACTCATCATTCTAGGTTACATATTAAAAAGCATTTCATTGCAATTTAATTTGGTGAGTCAGAATCTTCTTCCAGAGATTAGTTATCACCATCCTGCTGTGGTGATCATTTACTGAGGGAAATGAGGAAGAGGGAAATGGGATGGGAGGATGAGACCTGGAGATCTGTGGGCTTTGTGTGGGCCTTGAATGCAGACCGACTATCTGGGCTGCATGTGGAGACTGCACCTATGTGACAGCCCTTTTACATGAGGCTTAATCAACAGTGTTGAAATAAGCAACACTGTCTTTTTGTGATCTTGATTTTTAATTTTATATTTAGTTTTCAATTACAAAAATGAATGCATGGTATTCATTGAAAATAATTAGAAACTTTTTTTTTTTTTGAGATGGAGTCTTGCTCCGTTGCCCAGGCTGGAGTACAGTGGCACAATCTTGGCTCACTGCAAACTCTGCCTCCCGGGTTCAAGCAGTTCTCTGCCTCAGCCTCCCGAGTAGCTGGGATTATAGGCACCTGCCACCAAGATTGGCTAATTTTTGTATTTCTAGTAGAGACAGGGTTTCACTATCTTAGCAAGGCTGATCTTGAACTCCTGACCTTATGATCTACTTGCCTCGGCCTCCCAAAGTGCTGGAATTACAGGAGGGAACATTTTTAAAAGCACAAAGGAATAGTGACATTCAAAATCCTACCTTTGGAGACACACATTGTTAACACTTCCCTTGTCTGATGAGTTTACATCCATAACATTTTGAAAGAGGGACAATGCTTGACGGGAAAGGCAAAGGCCATGGGGTGGGAGTATCTTGATATGTCCAAGGAACGGCAAGGAGGCTGGTATGTCTGGAACAAGATGGAGAATGTGAGAAGAGGCTCAGAGAAATACATAGGTGCTTTTGGTCAGAGGATAGTTGGGGTTTTATTCTGAGTGAGCTAGGAAGCCACTGAAGGATATTCATCAAAAGAGTGACATAATTTTCTAAAAGGATCTGGCTCCTTGGGAGAGACTAGGAGGGTGACACACAAGGGTAGAAACAGGAAGTCATTTCAGTAACCCCATCAGCAAGAGATGATGATGGCTGAGAGGGAGATGGAAGTAGTAGAGGTAGTAAAAAAAAAAAAAAAAAAAAAAGTTTAGAAGCTGGATGTAATTTCAAGGTAACGTCTAAACGATTACTGACAAATGGCCCTCTAGCTCCACTGTCCATGAAGCTTGGCCACCAGGCACTTTTTGGTATATTGTTCAACGTGCAATAATCTCCCAGTGGAGCCCCACACTTACCAAAGCTATCCTAGACATATTCTGTTCCTTGCACTTACCATGCACCCTAGAAAGCCCTTTGGTTCCTCCTCCCGCTCACCTGCATTGCTCCAACTGAAAGGAAAGGCAGCAGCCACTTCTTGCATTGATGACCTTCTGTGATATTCTGTCAACATCTTCTGTGATATTATAATATGCAGTTGAATACAAAGAGAATCAGTTGAAATAAAACACCACCAAGTGTGTCCCTTTCAAAGTGAAAGGCAGAGATGTTTTGCAGACTGTTGATTAGCATGCATAGCCACAGAACTGCTTAAGATTTAGCACTTATGGCAGACACCTTAGGGAAGGTGTGAGGACATAGTGCCCTGGGAGAGGAAGCTGCAGAGGCATGGAAGGTGGAAAGAGACATTAGACTTCAGAGATTGTTTTCTCCTGCAATAAAGTGAGCACTATGGACACTTTGGCATTCAGAAAGGATATTCCAATTTCTCCTGAAAGTGATTGTAACAAATGAGGTTCTTAATACGTCCCATTTTGAAACCTGTGTTTCATCATTCTTAAAAGTAAAATGAGTCATTAGTTTTTCTCACTCTCCTTTAACCATGAAAAGAGCAGTTTGGGTTCTATTGTACCTCCTTATTCCATACCGGTAACATGAATGCAGAGGCTCCTGTGGACCACAGGCACTAATGGAAGCCATAATTGTGACTTGTGGGACGTAAGTTGATGGTGTCTCTTTCCCTGGCCCACCAGATATGGGTAGTGTGTGGGCCTCCTCCATGGACAGTGTGTCTGGCACCTAGGCCTGGATATTTAAATCCGAGGGAATTATCTTTGTGTGTCTATGTGAAAGATAAGAATCTATTTATAATAACAAAACAAACTGGTTTATTCCCTTATCAAACATAAATAATCAAGTAATGCAAAGTAGCAAAAGTAACATAGTTTTTCTACATGTAAAAATGGTTTGGATGGAACCCAAGGGCATTATGCTGAGTGGAAAAAGAAGCCAGTTTCGAAAAATCATGCACTTTATGATTCCATTTATGTAGCATTCTTGAAATGACTAAATTGTGCAGATAGAGAAGAAAGTAGTGATTACAGGGGTTACAGATGATGTGGGGGGGGGGCTGGAGAAGGGGATGGATGTGACTATAAGGAAATGGCATGAAAGCGATCCTTGCAGTGATGGAATAGTTCTGTATCTGAATGCAGTGATACACATGAGATAAAATGGCATAGAACTATACACACATTGTACCAATGTCAGTTTCCTGGATTTGATACTGTACTGCAGTTATGTAAGATACAACCATTGGGGGAAACTGGGTTACCTCTCTGTACTATTTTTGCAATGTCCTGTGAATCTATAATTATTCCAAAATAAAAGTTAAAAAAAAAAAACAACAACACTACAGTATACTGTGATTAAAAGACTGAAAAGGCAAGCCACAGGCTGGGAAAATCTTTTGCAATACATTTATCTGACAAACGGCTTACATCCAAATATGTAAAGAATTCCTAAAATCAATAAGAAAAAGACACACAAATCAGTACAAATAGGCAAAAGAGGATATCCAGAAGTCCATCGAACATTTGAAAAGGTGCTCAATGTCATCAGTCATCAGGAAAATGCAAATTAAAACCACAATGAGACATCACTGCAAACCCATCAGAATGACAAAATTAAAAAGACTTACAATGTCAAGTTTGATGAGGATATAGTACAATTAGAGTTTTCATCTATTGCAGACGGAAGTGTAAATTAGGTCAGCCACTTTAAAAAACTCTGAAGGTTGAACTCTCCAGGAAGCGAGTTCTGTGATGAAGATTGCAATATAGGAAGTTTATTAGGAAGTACTTTGGGGACCAACACTTGGGAAAGGAAGGGAACAAGAAAAGAAGGAAGGAGGATTGGGTGGAGAGTTGATACACAGGCAGTCTCAGGAAAGACTTCTGCTGACCTCACAAGGAGCTCTAACCCTGCAGTGGCCATTCAGAATTGTTCTGAGCTAGAGCAAGGGGACCTGGTTTTATACTTCCGTGCTGATCAGCCATTGGATGTGGGCTGGCCTGGGAAGAAGGTGTGACCTTTACTGAGGCACCTCTTCTCAGCCAGGGTGATTCTTGAAAGGGACTGACCATGGAGGGCTGTCTTCCAGCAACACTCCCAACAGCTTGGGAAATGGTCTTCAGTTCTGAAGGGAGATCTGGGTAACACCTCACAGCTCCACTGTGGTCTACCCTTTGTACTAACTGGATTCACTTCATCATGAGGTTTCGAGTGTAGCTCTTCCAAAATCCTGATGGACTTCTTCTTGAACAAACTGTAGTCTCTGATATTTCAGCTGGGACTGAGGCTCATCCTCCCCATTTGCTGCTACCCAATCTAGAGTTCTTTCACCCACAGTTAGCTCCTCTGGGGTACCAATGGCTTATTTCATATGACCCAGACCCTCATTTCCAAGACAGCCTAGTCCCTGGTTACCATGCCCTTCTCAGGCCAGTGTTGCTGTACTTGTCCTTGTGTCACGAGAATTGGGCATAGGAGTATTAAGTATGTAATGCAAACGGATTACATTGGTGTAAATGAGATTCTTTCCCACCTTCCTCTTGATGATCTGTTCCAATTATTCTTGTCAGTGTAGTGGTTTCTTTTCTTTCCAGCTGGTCTCTTGGCAGAATGAGCCTGAAATGTCCAGCCTTGTTTAGTGGTACTCTTATTGTGTTCCCTAGTATATCCTTAGTTCTGTAGAATTTCTAAACCTACAGAGAAGAAGTTGCAGGAATGAGAAACAAAATCTCTCTGCATGTCATTGGGAGTCATATTAGGTGAGGCCTTTCCCTTCTATTCCCTGGCTCCTGGACCAGTATATTCAATCTATTAGGAACATAGCACCATATAAAGGTCATTGATTAGAGTGTACACTCCATCCTTGCAGGGTACCACATCCAAATTGGCACTTCAGCTGTGTCTCCAATAGGTCGTTCTCTCTCTATCCAGGTTGGCTGCTTTTGGGTTATGTGGTATTTGATATAATTAGTGGATCCCATAGTGATGTGGACATTCACAAAGACTCTGCTTTAAAGTGGTGTCTCATTCTGTAACCCTTGGATAATGGAGTTGGTTTAGACTCTGTGGGCAGAAAGACAAATCCATATCCAAATATGTATCTATTACTGTCAAAGTGAAACACTCTCTTAATTTCATTTATTAGCTTGCAGGGGTGCAATGTAATCAACCTGCTACCAAGTGACCAGTTGACCTAATTAAGGGCTGGCGCTATATTAGGGACTTATCACTGGTCTCTGTTGTTGGCAGGTTGGACATTTGACAGCAGTGTTAGCAAGATCAGCTGTTGTAAGTGGGAGGCATGCTGTTGGCACCATTCATTGTCTCTATCTCCTCCACTATGTTCACCCCATTCATGTGCCCATTGTGCTGGCTCTAATGTGGCCAATGATAGAGGTGGCTGATGTCAACTGGTTGAGTCGCTTTTGTCTATCTTGATTTTTGATGGTTTTTCCATGGTGAGTGATCTCTGGTAGGTGTTAACATGCAATACTAAGAGATTTTCAGAGTTCATACTCACTGCCACATGTCCATTTCTCTACCCAAGACTTCTTTTTCTGATCTTTCTTTCTCCTTTCCAAACCTTTGATCAGCTGACTAAGCCATTTGTCACTGCTCATGACATCTTTGTGTATTTGAACCTCTGATCACTTCTCTTATCACACAAAGTAGATGACCAGATTCACTGCCCGAAGATCTGTTTATTAAAACGATTTCCCCTTACCACTGTCTTCAAGCTCACCTATAAGTGTGAACCATCAGCCATTTTTGGCTTATACTCAAATCTAAGTAAAGTCATCTATGAATGCAATTTAAAGACTTTTTTCTTCCTCTTGTTATCTGATCATAGGGGACACCTATGTTGTTATAGAAATGAGCTGAAGGAGAAGCAAGTTCTTCAGCCGAAGCAATTTCCAAAGAGGGTTGAGAACTGGCAGCAGTCCTGCAGCTGGGAGGGAATGTCCTTCAGGAGAATCTCAGGGGCATTGCAGTGCCCACCAACAGCATTAACTAATATTAAACATAAACCTGCCCTGTCACTCAGATATGTCCCTCTTAGGTATATATGAAAAAGAAATGAGTGCATTCATTTGTTAAAAACTTACATTGTAATTTTTATAGCAACTTTATTCATAATAATCCTAAGCTGGAAACAATGCAAATGTCCATCAACAGAAGAATAAATAAATAAATTATGCATCAGGTCACACAATGGAATATGAAACTTCATTTAAAAGAGCAAACTACTGAAATATATGATAGTGTAGGTGAATCTTACAGACATTATGTTGAGTGAAAAAAGCCAGAACTGAAAGTACATACAGTCCGATTTTATTTATATCATTTACCAAAGACAGGCAAAACTTAGGGTATTAGAAGTAAGAATAGTCTTTACTTTTGGAGGAGGCTGGTGGGTTTTGCCTAGGAGCTTTCTGGAATGATAGAAATGTTTTGTATCATGATCTAGATGTTGGTAACATAATGTGTGTGTGTGCATGTGTATGTAAAAGTTTATTAAGCTAGATACATGAGATACCTGTACTTTACACATTGAACTATTTTTTTTTGTATTTTATATTTCAATTTAAAAAAAAAATCACAGCCTGAATGCAGTGGCTCATTCCGGTAATCCCAGCACTTTTGGAGGTGGGAGGATCACTTGAGCCCAGGAGTTTGACACCAGCCTGGGCAACATAGTGAGACTGTCTCTACAAAAAAATTAAAAATTAGCCAGGCATTGTGACACATGCCTGTAGTCCCAGCTACTCTGGGAGGTTGAGGTGAGAGGGTCACTTGAGTCCAGGAGGCTGAGGCTGCAGTGAGCCATGACTGCACCATTGCACTCCAGTCTGGGCAACAGAGTGAGACCCTGTCTCAAAAGAAAAGAGAAGACCCACAAATTAACAGCATCTGCAACTGAAACAGAAATTGAAAGTATACAATAAAAGGCGTACTATGTGGTTCCTTAATTTGTGATGCCTCTGTTTTGGCCTTCTCAGCCATCTTTAAGAGGCAAAACAGGACAAAAATACCTCACAGATGCCACCTGGCTATGCATAAGTTGCTTGGAGTCACAGTGTCCTGAATTTACCCAATATGATTCTTTTTTGGGTTGAAAGGTTCTGCAGCCTCTTCTCTCTGACCTTCCTGGAATAATTTCCATTTCTACAGATAGCTGTGTTCAACAAAACATATGCTCCACTTCCCTTCTCTCCACCTCTAAATCTCCTGCCACTGGTGTCTCTTTTATATTAAATTATATGATATCACTATCCCTTATCTATTTTCAAATACCCTGTCACTTCTCTTTCCCCACCCCCAAAGGTTTTCTGTGTGTGAATGATTTAGCAGGACTCAGTAATAAGATATTTAAAGGGAACAGCTTCTTTTAAAATAGGACATATTTTATATACAATATAAACTGTTTATATGCTGTGATATGAGTTATATACAGCCTTGTTCCCATGGTGACTATGCCAGGCAATGATCTGTCAGTAGGGGTAGACAGGTGTGATGGGAGCATTTTGTTTAAATTATTGAACCATTTTCTTCATTTGTAAAATAGAAAAGTAATAGGGTTACTGTGGAAATTATGTCCATAGAAATAAAACACTAAAACAGTTCCAGACAATGGTGAGTACCTAGAGGAGAATCTGATCAGAATCATGGTGTTCTCTGATCATGTGCAGAATACATTGGTGAAAACCAACAGCAGGAAAATGTCTCATGCGTAAATAAATGCACCTCACTGGGGAAGAACAAGTCCCAAATGGGAAATGATCTCCTATTGTTAACAGGAAAAACAGAGGATGTGATTTAAGTTACATAGGGAGAATTTTTTTTAAAGGTTGAGCTGAATTAATTATTAAAGACACCTTATGAGTAGGCAGGATAATATCAAGGAGGTCTAAATTATTTACACTTTATTGCTCTCAGTCTATGGGGACATGTCTCATCTATTGGGGAATTCTGCAAAGTGTTCTTGGCTCAGAATATTTTCTGATAATGCATCTTTCTAAGATAATATTGAAGCATCTTATTCATTTAAAATCATCAGAAATTCTTAAATTCCCTATCACCAAGATTCTGCTTTTAGAAATAGCTGTTTTCAGGTTGCAGAATCCAGCTTCTACTTTATGAATTAGGAGAGGGAAGAGATCTTTCCAAGGAACATGTTAGTTCTGAATGTACAATCAATGCCCTACCATTTCTGAAAATCTTAATGTAGTTGTAAAAGCAAGATTGGGAAGGTCTCACCTTCCATATGCCTTTACTGCTTCCTCTACTTGTGTCATTTACTGGTGCCTTGGAATTCCAAAGGGCTCAAGTATGCCTAGTTCAGCAACCATCATATCACGCCTACACATCTCCTGGGCTGGATGCATGTGAATGGGAGGGGACCAAGATGTTCCCATGGCAACAAGCTGCACAAATATGAAAATGGGAAGAGTGTCTATGAACAACTATGAAGAGAATCTGACAAGAGATGAGGGCTCACTGGCTAATCTCATGCTCTTTTTCATCTTTACTTTTTTTTTTTTTTTTAATTTATTTTTTATTGCATTTTAGGTTTTGAGGTACATGTGAAGAACATACAATATTGTTGCATAGGTACACACGTGGCAGTGTAATTTGTTGCCTTCCTCCCCTTCACCTATATCTGGCATTTC